>JAKUCV010006013.1:0-15243 GCA_028386065.3 Turnera subulata
GGTGGCCTTTGTCCTTGTGGGGTGACAAGGGAGGGTTAAGGCAAAAAGGAAAGACAAAGGGGTTACTTATATATACGGATTTAAGAAATTCCAAAGTTGTTTCCCATTCCTACTCTGACTAGAGCCCCATCCTTGACTTGAAACACCCCCTTTGGGGGGTTTTGCTTTAGATTGACGTGTCATTTCTGCTACTGTTCTCGAACGTGTACAAGACATGAAAACCTCGAAAAGGCTTTGTTAGAAAAAGAACAAAAAAAACACACAAACACAGACACACATACTTGTGTAATTGTGCTTTCGGTCAAGAAGCACGCGCTAGTGTTCTGTGTTATTGCCACGTTTGACACGTTTAGTCATTGAAAGGATTTGAATCCCTGCAATTGACGGCAAATTCAGGTGATAATTTGTAATTAGTGTTACTCACTTTTTTTCTTTATCCATAAACGGGTTCTATTAATAGTGTATGTATATGTACGGCCTGAAATCGAGAACCTTTTTTTTTTTTGTTTGCCCTGAAATCGAGAACTATTTCTTGGTAGAATGTTGAAAATATATCAAATAGATTGCGTTACTGATTGGTTTTGACGGTATGCAAATGGGGCTAGCTTAGCTAGCCATGGTCCAAATTTTTTTATGTTAGAGAACAATCAAGGAAACTATATGTATCTTACATACATTGTTTTGGTCTCTAGTCCGGTAGATGCTAAGCTTGTTTTACAAGTTAGTAATTGATATCAAGCGGTACTGCTAAAAATAAAGTTGACTTTTATGTTCTTGTATCAAGAATAAGACTGTATGATATCTTTTTTAATTAACTGCGAATGATAATATATTTTGGTGGTAAATATATAATGGTTATTTTTGTGATGACTAGATAGTGGTTTTCCTCTGGTGTATCTTCCATGCGGATGGAATTAACCTAATTACTGGATTTTAAAACTCATGGACCGGTTCTGGTCAAATACTTTCATTTGGTGGAAAATTAACAAACATTATTCTGGTCACATCTCGTGGTTTTGATGCAGAAGCAATATGCAACACTAACCTTATTACCAATTCTAAAACAAGACCCTTACTTGGATGAAACTTTGAAGCTATAATCTTATAACATATAGGACACTCTAAATCATTCGTCAGTTTCACACTTCCTTTTCATATTTTTACAAGTATACACATTTATTGCCTCCAATAACAAAAATAATCTTTTTAGTTGCGAATAGTCATCCCATCTTTGAAAAATGAAAACTATCTACCCCATTTTGTCAGCTTTTTCCTCAAGAAAAAATCTACCATCTTTTTATAAAATCATCTGGTAAACTAACTCGTAAACTTGACATAGGACTTTTGTTACGTTAAATGTTTGACACAAATATTTTACTTGCAGTACACCATATTGGATCAGAAATTCTTGGGAAGAATCCTAAAGATTTCCCACATGGTCATATTTCCAGGATTGGTATACTACATTTCTTGCACAGAAACACACACGCACACACGGTCTCTCTTAGGCTGACTTGTGCCCAAATTCAAAAGCAACTTAATTCAACTCAAAACCAGCTAAAAGCCGAGGTAGAGGTCATAGTCATGGTCATGGCCAAAGGCCAAAGATTACAGAGTAATAAGCATACAATATTACACTACAATAACCCACATTTTCTTAATCAGAAAAGAACAAGTCAACCATGCCAACGGTACCATGTCAAGTACACATAAAACCTGCCATAAAAAAGTAAGTATTACTCTCAGGTTTCAATCTCTGTGAAGAGTGTGAAACTTTTGAAGAACACAATACCTTTGGATGCGTGTTTGAACACATCGATTTCTGGTTTCTTTCACATAGGGAGTTAAAAAGAAAGGCACACCTCCCAACTGAGGAAGCCATTGATAAATAGCAGGACAGTACTAGCTAGCTAGCTAGTAATACTATCATCATAGTAGGATAGGGCATATGGCGCCAGGGGTGGTGTGGTGTTTCTGTCCTGATGATGTTGACAGTGTCCTATACATCCATTACTAATGGATGGCCCTGATTTAATGAGTCCATCTCCATGTAGTTTATATTATCAGATATTCAGAATAGTTTTACTGGATGGTCCCCGTTAAATCCTTCATCGGCTTAGCAATTCCCACTACTAAACAGATTCGTTGTCAAGGACAATATAGGATGTCTATGAATAGGCTCTCCTTTTCCTTTCGAGCTTACATGGAGTAATTGGTACGTTATAGGCTAGGAATAGTTATATATGTTTACACATACCTCAAGTTAAAGTCATTGAATTAGTTAGGACCACTATTTCTTTAACAAGTAATTAGTTTACAAAAAAATTATGTCAACACAAAGATCTATGAACTATAATGAGGTATAGACAGGAGTACTACTATATTTCAAAGGGAGCCGAAATCGGAATAGGGATAGTAATTGATGAAAGCGACTCGCATCTTGTGTAGGAGTATTTTCTTTTGCAAAAAGAAAAGAATAAAAGCCATGATCCATGTACTTGAGACTTTTTGTACCGTGCATTAAATTTGTTTGCATGTGATTCCAACAATAATTGAGGTTATCATTTGATGACTCCGTGTAATTAATCATCATCATTGGTTTCTTCAAATAGAAAAAATGGAGTGGAGAGCCTAGAGACAAACACAAAGCTCCATAGGAATAAGATTGTTTAATAGAGAGACTACGATACGGTGGGGAAAAAGCAAGATGCCTGAACTACTTCTAAATGCAGAAAGAAAAAAATGAATCAATTACTTTGAACCAATTCCATGATGGATGACAATAAAAAGAATTAAAGAAAAGATTTTGATTAATTTGTTTACAGATGTGAAAGTAAAAACACGGTTATGAACGGAGAACCAAGAAAAGCTAACCACCTGGTAATGAATGATTTTTGTGTTCCATGAGAGATCGGATGCTCATGGTCTCATGGATTACTTCTCGTAAACTGGTGCTATTCGGTAGGTACTAATAAGTTCATGCAAAATCATTTTCCACAAGCCCGACCACATTATCACAAAATACAAAGTGATGTGATCTCTAACCATGTCAAGCAAAGATGGGAGGGTAAAATACTCCCAAAAAAAAAAATTAGGCATTTTTTTTCCTTTTTAATCACTGCATTTGGACCTTTTATATGTGTTCGTTAATGACATGCGTGGAACTAATCATCCAGGGGATTTGTAAAGTACAAAAATTGACCATTTCAGTTTTTTTTTTTAAAAAAAAAAAGTAAAGAAGAAAATAAGCCAGGTATTGGGCCTTAAGGCAGTCGGCTAGGAATTCCTTCGTTTGCTACAAGAATAATATTGCCAATGAGATTCCAGCAGTAGCCCAACCAGAGGCCTGGGCCTTTCCTAAGAATTGGGCTTCAGTATTCTTCTCTAGCCCTATAGCTCAACAAAACTAGGCTTAATAGCTGCTTTGTTTCATTTTGTGGCCTGCAAATTTGTTTGCAAACTTGCAATAAACTCTGAAAATGGGCCTAAACGGAAGTCTTTTTTCTCAAAACAAAACCGCCCATTTAAATCCACACATGGATTGTACAGAAATGTGGTCGATGAAAACGACCTGGGTAGCGTAGCGTAACATGTTGGGCCTCCGTAATCCTGTAAGGGGCCTATACTTCAAAAGTCCACTAAACTTATTTCACACTGGGCCGTCCAATGTTGTTTGTACACTTGCCCAGTAATTCTCATACCGTGCCTAAGCGAAAGTCATTCCTCTAAATAATAAAACTGCCATATATATATATCTCATAAAAAAATTAAAATACCGCGCACATAAATCTCTACACATAATTGCACAACCAATCTGGTATAATCTAACTTCTCAAACAAAATCTGGTATAATCAACCTCATGTTAGCCATTCGTTCGTATTAGGCTAAGCTGTTGTGGTATTTTGTGGGATACTTCTTGTCTGCTTTGTTTCCACCAGGCAGGAAGTCGAGATCTTCTTTATGTGGCGTGACAGAAACTCTAGGTACATGACACCTTGAATTTCTCTTGGGCTAAATGCTATCTCCAAAAGAAAAGCATTGAAGCTATGATAATACAAAGTGGCTTGGTGTGCTTGTATCTACCACAATAGTAGGTGTTTCTCAAGTTGCCTGAATCAGATTTGATTTGTAAGCCATCATGTTCTAACACAGCATAAATCCTTTGAAGAACAAAGTAGCGCTTAAAAAAGATGAATTTTGCATTGAACAAAGATCCTCCTACAGTTTAATCATCGGGAACAAGCTGTGGAGTGTGGAGGGGGAGAGTTTTGTGGTCATAGCTCAAATTCACCTTGGCTTTAGGCAATGTAAAATGTAGATTAAGGATCATTACGCAGCGGTTAGGATAATGGAAAACAAGGACTTGATTTCACAATCTGAAATCAATGATCTTCCTAACAAAATAATTCAATGTTGTTGATCTTAAAGTAAATAAATGAAGGCTGTTAGAGAACAACAAAGGAGTGAATCACCAATAGGAGAAATGCACGAAGACAAGCTGAAGAAAAAACTCAATAGTATTCATTCATTTCAGTGGAATAGGACAAGTATTAAACTTTTTTCCCCCCCCGGTGTGGGGGCCAGTACATTTTTTTTTTGTTCCAATGGTAAAAGAATCAGTACTATGTACAACATTTGGTAGACAAAATTGGAACACTACAGTACACAGGAGGAGACGTTTTCCTTCCGTTATTGTATTAATTCTGGAATGAGCTTCAAAAGAAAGGAAAGCTCCCTCTGTGAGAATTGAGGCTTTGATTTCACCTCACCCACACCATTCCCTTCTCCTAAACTGTCCTCTCCACTTGGGTTGGATGGCTGTATCATATCAGACACAGCCTCAGTGATCTCTTGGACCAGATCAACAATAACTCCATCAATGCCCATCAGATGTTGCATGTACACAGCTTCAGACACATTACTGCCAAGACACAAAACAAATCAAATTAGTACCCTTGTCTTCTCTTCACTAATTAATTTTCAAAGTAAAGAATCTATAATAAAACTCACTTCAGTTTTCCATATGTCAGCAGGGAAAGCTGGGCATCCTTGATCTTATTCACTACTCCTGGATTTCTGAAAATCCCTCTGACTTCGGACACAATCCCCTGCAGGCCACCTTCTAAGCACACCTTTGCAGCCTCCTCTAGGGAGTTTCTCCTTGTGTCATAGTAAATCTCATTGCCCCCATTTGTCAGGAAGAAAACCTGTAAAGAATTTACATCATCAGAATCCGAAACAAACTAGAGATACATTCATAAAAGTTTTAAAAAATACAACATCAAACGTTATAAACAAAGACTTACAGGATAAGCACTCTGGAGTTTTCTAACAAGCAGTGCTGCATCAGGGTGGAAAGATGAGAATAGAATAGGTCTATCATTACCATACTCAAACACCACCTGTACCAAAAAAATTGCAAATGACAAGTATTAAAAATATATCCATATAAACATTAGAATATGTACTTCCTTAGGACAGAATGTGCTTTTTAAATACCTTTAAAATGGCTTGAAGAACCCGGATGAGTTGGTCTTGTTGGTAAACGATGTAATCATCAAATTTCAGTTCAATATTAAACCCCAAAGAAGGCTCAACTTGCAGGAAAGCATCCTGCAAAGTGCAGAGTGAGTCATCTCTCTCAACCTCCCACCGAACGATTTTCCCATCCTTGTTTTTCCTGAGAAGAGGCTTTCCTTCCTTTCCTGCCTCTTTTTGAGGCCCACAGAGCAGGAACTCAGACAGGGACAATTCTGTCACTCTCTTCTCGAATATTGTACTCTGTCACCACAAAAATAATAAATTTTGTTAGGTGCATAGGATTAAAAAACAATGAATGCTTTAATTAGTTGCCAAAATTGAAGGGTATTGAGGAACTCACATTTTCTTCGAACAGGATCATGTCATCGTGAAAAATGACGGGGCAGTCATCATTTGTCACCTACAAAATACGAGAAGTCGTTTTCTCACTTTGTGTTTTTTGTCTTTGTCCCATGTGCAACCCAATCAGCTCCACAACACACACTATATTTATATCTCTCTTTTTCTTTTTAATGCAATGTCTTTTTTTGGTTTTGCAAAGAGGATAAGAGACACAGTAAAAAAGAAAAGAAAAAGAAGACCATCAGTTCAAAATCTCCAGAAAAACTTATGGACTAGCATCAAAAAATGGAAACAGACCCTTTTGCAGTAAAAAATTAAGAATATTAATTCTGACCAAAATAGAAACACTGCTGGTTTTTACTAAAATACCCCAACAGGAGGGATAAAATACAATCATATGTGGCGGCCGACGCCGACTAAAATACACATCGAAATACGGCTGCTTTTTTGCATGGAACATATCACCCGCTAACTGGGTTCCTAGTTTCAAGACTAACAAAAGGAAAAAAAAACAATATAGGACCCACTACAGGCAATGACAAGCTAATTATATTACTGGTAATGGTTAAAGAAAAGAAATTTAATTACCTGGACATCAAATTCAATAAAATCCAGAGGGAACTTAGCAGCAGCCTTGAAGGAGGTGATCGAGTTCTCCTTGATGGCTTTCATTCTACGATCCGACGACTGTAATGAGTTCATCCCATGGCCTCTGTGCCCTACCACCAAAAACTTGGGTATCTTGTACGCTGTCTTGTTAAATTCCACCCCTAAGCATAATTAAAGAGCATATGTCAACACATACTGATTAAACCCATCAACGCTAAGACATATATACGAGTTATAGAACACATAATACCTTTGGAGAAGCGAGAGGCGTAGAGGGCGGATGCATTCTCATGGACCTGGTCGAGGTTGGGCACATCAGAGACATGAACTGCTTTAAGAGCCATTGTTTTTCTCTTTTTGTTTTGTGTGATAATAATTAAAGAAGGCTAAAAGAAGGGAACAGAGAAGGGGATGATTTTCTGGTGAATGTTGGGTAATGAAGAAGAAGAAGAGGGTATATAAAGTGGTTGAGGGGTGGGGGAGAAGTAACTAAACGGGAGAAGCTGGATCTCCGCGTAGAATATTCGGTTCCTCCATTGTTATATCCTTTTGGATATTCCTTAGCATGTCTTAAAAAGTTATTTAAACCTTCTATTTAACGTCACCGTCAAGGGTTTTAATTTTTAAACCTTCCTTTTCTTTTTTGGATTTATTACGCGTGATTATGTTTTTTTTTTTTTCTGTTAGGGCTTTTCATTAATAACTGGGAGGGACAGTTTTTCTTCTTCCCTGGTTCGTGGATGATTACGTGAGTTAAAGGGTTGCGTTGTCGTAAGATTACGTGGCGTTTTGTGATATGCTTTTTACCAGATCATCGGCCTTTAAACCGGTTTCACGGTAAAAAGCAAACTTTGAAAACGAGAGTGGACCACCTAATCCTGTTTCTAGAAATTATTATTCTTTCCACCTAAAAAACCAAAAAAAAAAAATGATAATGTCTAGGTGGTTTAAATAATTTTTTTGTTATTTCTCCAGAATTAGTTTTGGGCTGCAACCAATCAGATAATCAATAAATTAGTTATGCAAAAAGCCTTGCTTTGAAAAAAAAAAATGTCCATGTCAGCCTAATCAACGCGTAAGAAGAAGAAAGACGAATTAGGTATGCTGATATATATGCAAACTCAACAATTGGAATAGCATTGTTGGAGCGCAAAATATGGCTGGTTAAAGCACCCGTTAAAAGGGGTAATTAGAGTAAGAAAAAAGTTCACTAATTAGAGTAAACGGCGTTAATTACTTCCCCATCAGAAAAAAGAATATCCCAAGGGAATATACAGATTAACTGCTCAACAAGAATAAAAACGCAATGCGGTTTGATTGGGATTAGACACGAACACAAGATAGAATGCTAATCCGTCTTATGGAAACACTGGTTAACTACATTGGTAATACAGTGCTAGTACATTGCTAATCTTGTTTACCTAATGATTGGTGTAGTTGTCATAGATCTTGTCGGAAATTAGGACGTACAATGAATTCGACGGGGATTACGGGTAATGTTTCATAATTTTATGGGTTTATAATTTTATTATACCCAAGATGGGTGAATTATTGGAAAGGATAATCTTTTTATAACAAATGCCTAGTGTACAATGATGGGGTGCCACCAGGGCTGTGGATAGACCTGTTATTGGTGAGCACCAGCATTGCATGATGTGGTGCCACGCCAGGCTCCTCTGTCTTGGTCGATCCATTGACCAAATTTAAAATTGTTTTTATAGTATTTCTGTTCCTTTCTTTGTCCTTTATTTTGCTTTTTTTTTTTTTCTTGGATGAGCTATTCATTTTAACTCTTTGTGAGGCATTACTTGGCATGCATTTTTACTCCACGTCACATTTTGGTGGAAGACCCATTCTGGTTCTATTTTATTGTATCCCCACTTGGATATCTTTTCTGAATTAGTATAAATTTTTGGTTGATCATGGTTTAATCCAAAAAATTGCGACCCGGTGACTCAATTGGAACGTCAGTCGGGTTTATGAGAGGAACGACCAGTCGGCCGCGGAATTACGATATGAGGAGGAACCTAGATGCCTCCACCTGCCATAGTCCGATCTTTCTATTGCCTTGTAAACTATGAGAGCAAAAGGGAAAATGCCCTAAGCATCTCATAGTGTTAATATTCTCGACTATGCTTTCTGCCCTAAAGGAAAATAAAAAATATTTTTGAGCCTTACAAATTATCCTCTGGATTCGTTTTCCGGGTGAAAAAAAATACATGTGGAAGGGGAAGGGGTCTTGAAAAACAATAGCGACAAGAATCGGGAATCTTATCCTACAATCGCATATATGCGAGTCCTGTCGTTTTCTCCGGAGATGTTAATTTGGCTCGTAGTTAAAGATTCCGTTGATATATTAACTGATTTTCTGTAAATCTAACTCCCGGCTTCACCGACAAAATAAAAAGAATAAGAAAGAAATGTTTAGGTAGAGTTGATGAATAAAAAAGAGTGCTTTTTATTTTCGGGGAGACTCTTTTTTTATAATGAAAAAAATTACGATGAAAAGTATGTATTAGCCAGAAACATCAAACACCTCGTGGATACAATCAAATTAAAACGGAATACAAGGACTTTAAAAAAGAAATTCGCCACAGAACGAAAAGGAGCAGCGGTAGTAGGAGTACATGATACTCGAGCTCTACGGTTGAAAGAGGGAGTAAATGAACCAGGATTGCAAGATTCGGGTAATGAAAAGACTTAAAGGAACGTAGTGAAGTATGGCTAGTGTGGATTTTTTTTTTTTTAAAACGTGTGGGTAATTCTAAATTCAAAGAAAGGGTATGGTATTCCTCCCTAATTTGTACTTTTTCTTTTTGGTAGATCCTCACTTTGTACTATGTTAGTACTCTGTCCCAATATTCATTTCCCACTACGGAAACAAGGGCTATTTATCTCCAGCCGTGTAAAACAAAGCATAGATACTAAGATACCAAATTCTACGCACAACGTCGTGGGGTCTATTTTTGTTCCCTGGTGGCTGAGATTAATATGATTTCTGCCCATTTTTTTTAAGAAAAAAAAGAATCTATGCATGAAGGATGGTGTGTTATCTATCACTTTAGTTACGACACCTCAATGAAGGAACCTCAAACCCTTGTCCTGTTTTGAGTGACTTCGATTCTGCCTCCAACTGCGCCATAACACATGTGCCCATGATAGCATCACCCACATACTATGAGGGAGGGTGTCGAGTAACCCTCTAATACATTAACATTTTCCAGTGAATCATTTGAATGTGGACACCTGCAGCCTGCAGAGATTTTCAATTATATAATAGAATTGATATGAGGTTACACCCTTTTTTTTTTTTTGTTATATGCATATATAAGCATATCATCCCAAAGTCAAAATCTCTTCTTCCAGATGCACTTCATTGCGGGTATGAAACGAACTAATATCTAACAATCCCGCCATCAATCGTCCATGGTTATTCGTAGGAGTTACTCGAGGAAGTTTCCAAATTCCAACACATGATGTGAAATAAAAGATAGCGTAGAAAATCTGAACCCTGTGATGCCTTTGGCTCTTCAGTTTCTACTTTCTAGAGGCACCTGAGTTTTGACAAACGATCTTAAAAGCTTCAACTGTGAATGGTAGTAATTGTTAGTCAAAGAAATCCGGCGTGACAACGGATCCAACCATGTGAGGAATACTTTAAATATCGATCAAATAGTATTATAGTATATTGTTTTGACCAATAAGCTATCAAGATATAGTAGTATGACGCAAGAATCAAATGCGAATGAGAAAATCAAGGCGTACTAGGAATAGGTAAAACGACACCACCTGGTGCACGTTGCGCAATCAGAGCCCTCCTTTGATCGTTTCAATGTACAGCTACCATGGAAGCATCGCCCCAGCCCGCATGAACTACTGGAGAATTAAAGTGGGATGGGCTTTCTGGTTAATGGGCTACGGCGCTACCCAGGCTAATATACTAGACTTTAACAATGTTGTTCGTCTTTAAAGCTAGGAGGAGGCCCATTTAAATAAACAGGCCTACAAGCTTTACCTTTGTGATCCAATCAGATCCGCTAGTAAACGTGTATTTGCTATGGTCAACAAAGAAAATTGGAAAACAATCACTGGCTGCTAGTAGTACCATCATCCTTGTTCAAAAGATAACCCTTGCGTTAGACAGTATCATCACCCATTTTTGATTCGGATCCAATGAAACAGTTGATGTTTGTCTTAGAAATCACAACTTCTAAATCTTCAAGCTCTTGCAGAGACACGAATGCTTTTGATAGATCGTGTAAGCTAAGAATTTAAACACATTCGGTTTGACATGGATGTTATGCAAGAAATTCTTTTTCCTGCTAAAGAAGTGACCAGAGTTCAAGGACAGGCCCTCCTCTTGAACAGAAACTGGGCAGCGACATCAGTCATCGAACTCTCAGCCCAACCAGTTATAAATAACCAAAATTTGTTCTATAATCTTGGTTCACCTTCAAACAAAGGCCATACAAAGTCAAATGAATAACTGTTAACAATTATAATGATGCAGCTCCAACAAGCCACTGGAAACAGTGAAGATAAAAATGTGATAACTGAATTCCTCTCTCTCAGACCTAAACCTTAAAGTCTCCAGTTGAGAATTGCTCTCTCAATGGAATGGTACAGAAAAATGACATAAGATCCAGATGGACGAGACAGATAGAAGGAAAAGATCCCATGAGAATGAAGATTGCGATTGCAAGTTTCTATGGATATTAACATCACCTTTACTGAATTTAACAAAACAAAGCATACAGCAGCAAGTACAATCAGAACCAAGAATTGTGTAGTACCGGGTAGGCTGATCAAGAGATATTTGCATTCTTCAATGATCTGCATGTTACCACACCCGCAGAGGTCCTCATTAAGTGCTCCTCTAGCTTAGCCACACAAGAATCATTTGTCTTCAGATGAGGTTGTACCGATTCCCAAATCTTCTTCTTCGCCACCTACAACCGACCAAAGTGAGAAGATAGTATATACAATGGAAGCTTGTTACTGGGCCAACAGATGCATCGTGAAAATGGAATCATCTTAGCTCATTACTTAATACATGAAAACTCACTAAAAAATGCAATTCTCAACTTAGAAACAAGGGAATATACATGTTGTAGATACACGAGAAGCACATAGAGAAAACTGAAGAAGCAAATTACCTGGTTAGGGGAGGCAGGATCAGGCAGGTTTAGCTTGTCATCTTCGGACCCAAACCAAATCCTTTCTCCTGGAACTGACCCTTCAGGTGGCTCAAGAAGTTCCACATTCTCATGAGCAGCATCAGAAGCAGCCATCAACATCCCATTAGACTTCACCCCACGCATGTTCCTGGGCTTCAGGTTGGCAAGCACCGCCACATTCCTATCCTGCCACCATCCAAAAAGAAAACCCATATTTATTCCTAAACAAAAAATCCAAATCACTAATAAAAAAGACCATCTTTACAAAATTTAAGTGCAAAAAAGGATAGGCAAAGGAAAGTACAGACCTGGAGTTCTTCGAGAGGAACGTACTTAACAAGGCCGCTACAAATGATCCTGGGCTCGGCCTCCCCCACATCCACCTCCTCAACGTAGAGAGAATCAGCCTCCTCGTGCCGCCACGCTTTCAAAATCCGCCCAACCCTTATATCAAGCAGGTGGCCTGCATCCCTCACTGTTGTCTTCTTCTCATCAGCAGCACCCGGCGCCGGCGCGGTTTCTGTCCCTGAAACCTCAGGAGACGGCGCCGCATTCGATTCTTCCGTGGATGTGGTGCTGCTCGCATCGGTGGTAGCATCTGCGAAGGCGGAGGAGCAGAAGGAGAGGATTCTCATTCTGCTTTGGTTATTATGGGTACACCTTGCTGAGAACGAAAACGGCCGCGTTTCCTTCCTCTGGAAAGTGAGCTGGCTGCGATGAATAATACGAATGCCTGCGGTTGAACCGGGACGAGTCCCTCCGCCTCCGCCGAGTTTTACAATCTTGGCCGCCGCCGCTGCCACCGCTGTCGCCGTCGCCATCAGCCAACTTGGAAGACCAAACGAAAACTAACGGGAATGTGGTGAAGTCTATCGGGATAATCTTATCTCTGGAAGCCCAACAAAAGAGCGAAAGTAGAGTGAACTAATAGATGGGCTGAGCCCAATTCTCCTGAAACGATCAAATTTACAGGCCCATGAACGTGATTATTTATTTATAGGCGCCTTTTCTATAAAACTGGGCTTTAAATCAGGACCACTTTATGAACATTATATCTCAGGACAGCTAATGACTGAGCCTATTAAGGGCTATGATATTTGCTTTTTTCAACAGAAATTAGGTTTTGATAATTGATAAGCCACTGAATTCTGTTCTCAGTCAATTACTATCACAGTATTGGTAATTAGTTGGAAACATTATTGGGTTTTGCAGGACAATGCAATAGTGAAAATCAGTTTGCATGTGCACAATGTCCAGTACTGAGAATCTATTATATATATTAATAACTGAATCCCTCACCAGGTTTTGACACATAGGATTTTTAGAGTCTTGTTTTTTTGCCATGTGTAGGCTTTGAGGTCTTCGTTTTTTGCCATGTGGAGGGTTTTAGGTATTGTTTGATTGGCCCTTATTTTCATTATAATTATCCCAATTAGAATTAAGGAAAAATCTATATAATTATACACGATCAGATTTTTTTAGCAAGATACCTAATTATACACGATCAGATTTCAGATTTTTTAGCAAGATTAGTACTCTCCACAATTAGAATTTTTTAATGATACAGTCCTAAGATATATATTCTATCCTTTTTGTTTGATAAGATTGGTTTGTTTTTTTTTCCTCTAAACTAAAATTTTGGTTTGATTAGAATTTCCGTTTTCAATCTGATTGTTTTTTTCAACAATTTTGCTTTTAGTAAAATTGAGGAACTACAATTTCAGTTGTTGTTTAATGTATTATTATTTTTTGTATGATAATTAAGTTAGAATTTCCGTTTTTAATCTGATTGTTTTTTTCTACAATTTCGCTTTTAGTAAAATTGGGGAACTACAATTTCGGAATGGTTTGGTATTATATATATATATATATATATATATATATATTCTATCCTTTTTGTTTGATAAGATTGGTTTAATTGTTATTTAATGTATTATTATTTTTTGTATGATAATTAAGTTAGAATTTCCGTTTTTAATCTGATTGTTTTTTTTCTACAATTTCGTTTTTAGTAAAATTGGGGAACTACAATTTTTAGTAAAATTGGGGAACTACAATTTCGGTTGTTGTTTAATGTATTATTATTTTTTTATGATAATTAAGTTACTAGAATTTTTATTCAACTAGATTATTATATGTTAATTTTTTACTACAATTTCGTTTTTAGTATAATTTCGGATGAGTTTGTTTTTTTTTTTTACTAGACTAGAATTTCGGATGAGTTTGATAATTTCGATAGAGTTTGATCAGATTGGTATTATATATATATTCTATCTTTTTTGTTTGATCAGATTGGTTTGTTTTTTTTTTTTCCTCTTAACTAGAATTTCGGATGAGTTTGATAATTTCGGATGAGTTTGATAATTTCTGAAGTGATAATTAAGGAATTATGATTAATGTCTCATCTCTAAAGCTCTTATTCTGTATAAATACATGTCTACAGTTGTGTGTGTGTTACAGTTCCTTTTCTATTTTTTCTCTCTTCTCCCCTTCTTTCTTTTGGCTTCCCGGACGGATGTTAGTATTAGTTATTTTTAGTTTCTCTTTTTTACATTACTTTTAATGCAATATAATTTTTTTTTCATTCATTGTTTCTTTTAGTTTCTTTAGTATTCTTTTTTTAGTTTCTATATTTTTCATTCCTATAATATTTATAATTTTTCTTTCCAGGGCAATGAATTCAAATACTTTGGACGAATTATGCCCTGAAAATGACTTTTTTACAATTCAAGTTCGTGTTTCAAGGATGTGGGAGTCCTTAGAATACCAAATTGAACAATATCCTTATCAGTCTAGATTTAATTCTAATTGACAAAAAGGTAAGTTTTCATTTTACATGCTTTCTGTTTTTTTTGGCATTGTATTTGTTTGTTTTAATTTTCCAGTTATTTATATTATTTTTATATTTTTATTTTGTTGACATTGTTTTTGTCTTTCTTAATTTTCAGATTTATAAATCATTTTTCAAATTTCCGGTTATTTATATTATTTTCCAGCTAATATTTTACTTTTTTTATATTTATCGCATTGTATTTGTTTGTATAAATTACTAGATTTATATATTATATTTTTTTCACATTATATTTGTTTGTTTTAAATTTCCAGTTTTATATATTATTTTCTAGATTTCCAGTTATTTATATTATTTTCCAGTTATTTATATTATTTGTTTGTTTTTTTGCTTTGTTTTTGTTTTTAGCAGATGTATATATTATTTTTCTGTTTTTATATTACCTAATTGTATTTATTTTTCTTAATTTTCAAGATTTATATTATTTTCTGTTTTTATTTATTCGCATTGTATTTGTTTTAATAAATTACCAGATTCATCTATTCTTTTTTCCCCCGCATTGCATTTTTTTCCTCCAGGTTTATGTAACAGCCCGGGTAAATTTTTGATTTTTACCGGGACTGTAGAAATTGTTTCACCGTGATTTACTGTAGAATTAATCTCGGGTAATTAATTCACAGTAAACGGGAGTCGTTTTTTCGAAACCGAGAATTTTCCCGCGCTCGGGAGTGTCTTCCTAACTAACCGAGCCTCGGTTTTCAGTTCCGAGACTTGGACGACGT
>JAKUCV010006014.1:0-13029 GCA_028386065.3 Turnera subulata
TCTTATTTTATTATTACAACCCAACCATAATAATAAACGACTAGGGACTTTTAAGAATATACATATCAAATACATATACACTAGGGTTATATATATGTGCAAGCGATTATCTCATAATCATATATATAGGCGTAACCTCAAATATGTATACATGAATACAATCATCCATAGATTGGCTTTTGGGCATATTACTAACAGTGTGAACCAGTATAAAATCGGTTTGTGTCTCTCTCTTTTAATTCCGCAATTTTTATTTCTTTAAGTTTTTTATTAGTTCTTAATCGCTAATTCAACCCCCCCCCCCCCCCCCCCCCCCCCCCCCCCCCCCCCCCCCCCCCCCCCACACACACACACTTAGCTTGTTTGGGCCTAGATTGTCCTTAGACCTGAGATCATCAAGGTTCCCAACATGTGAGTCATATACTTTGATATTTCTCTTGGCTATTCGTAAATGAGTAGACCTAAGTGTATTCATTGGGTATATGATAAATGTGTAGTGGGTTTTGTATGATCGAGATGGGATTCGTCCAACCCTTATAACTGGTATATTATCAGATGGGCCTCTTGATAGAGTTGAATTGTAAATGCATGGCCATGCTCGAATTAAGTGATATGGTGATATCACTTGTATCTGTTTTGCACAGTTAACTCGGGGATCAAGAAACTTAGATTGAACATATACGAGATTGACATATTCCATGTCTCGTGTTTGATCTTGATAATGGGATTGACGCCGCTTATTGTTTATGATTGTAAATGAGTTTACAATTATTGCCAAACGTTACAAGTGCCTACAGGGTCACACACTTGAACTGTTGATTCGAGCTGGTGGTTATACCATGGTTGGACCATGGTTTGACCAGGTATTTGAGCTAGTGGTTAGACCATGGTTGGACCGGGTTGTTTGGGGGTGATTTGGTTCACTAATTATCAAAATTATTGAACCAAAATTAATGCCATATGATGTGTAATCCCATTAATGCTTAGTGGAGCATTAAGGCATAGTGGAGACATGATTAGACTTAAAGGGTAATCATGATGGTTAAAGTATGATGATGTTGGCCATTGTCTCTATTACTCTATGCATTAGTTGTGTGTTGATAATCAGATTATCAAGAGACTTGCATTGAGTTTTTCAAGCTGGGAAAAACACACACACACTCACTTTCTTTGAGAAAGAAAGAAACACATCAAATACTAGTTCTAGCTCCCGGAATTCTGCAGCTAGCACTGCTGTTCGGGTGTGCTCGGGTTAGTGATCGTAAGACGGTTGCTAGCTAGTCATCGACGGTTCGTGTGGATACCGTAGAGGAGTCGGATTTGACAACAAGCACTTGATTCGTATGTGATGTCAATAAAGGTGTTCTTGGCAGTAAGTCGAAGAGTTCGACAAGGATAAATCGATTGTCGGTTTTTGTATAAAACGATTGTCATTCTAGGACAGCAAGCCCTAAACATCGAAACATCGCTGTTCTCATGTAGATTATCTTCTAAACATCGATGTTGTGAGACAAACATCGATGTTCTCATGAAGATTGGCTTTGGCAGAATCTTGAAACATCGATGTTGTGAGACAAACATCGATGTTCTCATGAAGAGTGGCCTTGGCAGAATTCTCAAACATCGATGTTTAAGATTAAAACATCAATGTTCAAGAGTTCTGTCAAAATGGTTTGAGATTCCAGAATTCTCAAACAACGATATTTAAAGATCAAACATCGCTGTTCTTGAGTTCCAGAATTCTCAAACATCGATGTTTAAGAGTTAGACATCGATATTCAAAAGTGCTGCCAGAAATCTTGCACTTTCAGAACTCTAAGACATCGATGTCCATGAGCTCTGCCAAATAGTTTGGAGTTCCAGATACTCAAAACTTCGATGTTCAAGAGTTAAACATCGATGTTCTTAAGCACTGCCAAGTGGTTGGGAGAATCAGATTCTCAAAACATCGATGTTCAAGTTAAACATCGATGTTCTTATGTATTTTTGGCTTCTAAATTTACAAAACATCAATATATGATTTGTTGATTATATGCATGTGATGTATGAACATAATATGTTGGTGTAAATATTGTCGAAGAGCCATTTTAAACTGTGCTTTTAATGATCAGGATTCATACCAGCGCCTTTGTAGCGCAGTGGTATCAAGGCTTGACTTGGTTCTAGCCTACCCTGGTCCGATCCAGGGTTTTGGGTGGGGTGGGGTTATCGTTGTACAATCAAAAAAAATCCGGATTCATTTTGACAAATGAAAACTTATTGCTTAGTTTTCTACTAGTCTAATCTTTCTTTTCCTCTAAAGCCCAACTCATATGGTTTCTTTTCCTCTAAAGCCCAACTCATATGGACAAATATTCAGCCCATCTACTTACTCAAATTTGTTCACATAACATTTTGTTTATTGAGCCATGCTTTATCCTAATTTTGGGCTAACATATCTTTGAGCAACCAAGGCCCGCATGAGGAAAAATGGGCATATAGGTTCTTGTCTCCTTTTGATTGGGCTATATTTCTTGTTATGACTAAGTGGATAATCCCGCGCCCTCATCATCCCATCGTCATTTCCTTCTTTGATTTGTGGCTCATGGTATGTTTTCATTCATAGGAGTCCTATTTGCTTTGCCTATATCATCATGTCCCACATGCATGAAAAACCTGCATACAAACCCTACGGCTATCTTATAAACATATTGTAAAATTGGGGGAGAATTTTACTATTGATGGTATAATACAAATTTGATCAAACTTGATAAAGATAATAATACAAATTTATTGGAAATAATACACCTTTAATAATAAGAAAGAAAAGGAGAACAATTAAAAATAGAGGGAGATTAGGAAGAGATGTATATGGTATATGCAAATGAGAAGAGAGTAAGCTTAAGTTGGAAGAATAAAAGGTGTAAATGTATGAAATGAAGGGGGTATTTATAGGTAAAACTAGAAGGATAAAAATAAATAAGTTAAGTTGGATATTATGTATAAAATCATATGGATTTAGGTAATAAAGATGAAGACAATGGGAGGTAGATAGGTAGATAGGTAGATACAAATATCCATGTGAAAATTAGGTGTATGGTAAGGTAATTTACTAGGGTAAATTTGGATATGGTAAAATTCCGTTTTACTGGATAGTAACAATTACATTCACCACAATTTATTTACAACACTCCCCCTTGAATGTCATTGTACTTTGGATAGAATATGCTTTTGCAATAACTGCCTCGTTAAAAACCTTACCAAGAAAAACTCAGTGGGATAAAAACTTGGTGAAGGAAAAAAAAAGTGCAGTGCGTATTCTACTCCCCTTCATTTTGGCCTCTCTTGATGTCTCGAAGTCGTCGCATGCAATCTTCCTTATTAACTTCTCAAAAAGTGAAGTAGGCAGTAATTTTGTAAATAGGCCTGCAAAATTGTCACTTGAGCGAATCTATTGAACACAAATATCATTGTTCTTCTGAAGATCATGAGTGAAAAAGAATTTTAGTGATATGTGCTTCGTCCGGTCGCCTTTGATGTATCCTTCCTTTAATTGGGTAATGCAGGCAGCATTATCTTCATAAATGATTGTTGGAATGTTTTTCCCACTGTCTAATCTATATGAATCTCGAATATGTTGCGTCATTGATCTTAGCCAAACACAATTTCTGCATTATTTGAAGAGGTGGCAACGATACTTTGTTTGTGGATCGCCACGATATAGCAGTTCCTCCACATGTGAACAAGTAGTATGTTTGTGACCGAGCTTTATGTGGATCAGATAAATAACCTACTTCTGCATAACCAATTAGATCGGGTTTGAACCCGGACGAATAAAATAATCCCATATCCATTGTACCCCGAAGATATCAAAAAATTTGTTTTATCCCATTCCAAAAGCTACGAGTTGGGGCAAAAATATTTCTTGCTAATAAACTGACAGCAACAGATATATCATGTCTTGTATTAGTAGCAAGATACATTAAAGCCCCAACTGTGCTGAGATATGGTACTTCCGAACCAAGAATCTCATTATCTTCGTGAGGTCTAAAGATATTTTTCTCTTGATTAACCGACCTCACAACCATCGGGGTACTTATTCGATGCGCTTTGTCCATATAAAATCTTTTCAATATCTTCTCGGTATAATGTGTTTGGTGGAGAAAGATCCCATTTTCTAAATGGGCAATTTGAAGACCTAGACAGAGTTTTGTCTTTCCAAGATTTATCATCTCAAATTCTTTATTCAAGCATTGCACAACTTTTGAGACTTCTTCTGGAGTGCTAATAATATTTAAATCATCAACATAAACAGCAATGATGACATATTCATGCATATACCTTTTAATAAAAACACATGAACATATGGAATCATTTTTGTGGCCTTCTATTACCGAGTATTCACTGAGACGATTATACCACATACGTCCAGATTGCTTCAAGCCATATAAGGACCTTTTCAACTTGATTGAGTATATATCCCAGGAATTAGTTGCTTCGGGCAACTTGAGACCTTCAGGGACTCTCATGTATATATCATGGCTTATAGGTCCATAGAGATACGTTGTAGCAACATCAATTAGACGCATTTCTAATTTTTCATGTACTGCCAGACTAGTTAGATACCTAAAAGTTATTGCATCCACCATGGGGGAGTATGTGAAACACCCGTGTCCCAATTTTAAAATAAAATACTTAAACATATGGAAATTACCAAAATACCCCTGAAACCCAGGACACGAAATCCAATATCAAAACATTATCTGGAAAGAAATTCTTAATATTCCGAGATGTCATAAGAACAAAAAAAAAACCGGCTTAACAAGCCACAAGTCAACCCAGCATCCTGCCGATACATCCTCAAATATCAAATCCCGGCAACCCGCCGATGAAATAATCAAAATCAAAATGACATCTCATCAAAATCCAATGCAGCGGAGGATGAAGATAAAATAAAAACCAAAGTAAAGAGTGTAATGTAAGTCGGCTCTATGGATCCAACCGGGAGAAGAAGCACAGCTACCTGCTGAGATAACCACGTCCATACTCTGGAAAGGTAGAAAGAGACTGCACGCTAACTAAAAGTCTGAAAAACAACGTTGGCGATTATGTGAGTCGCCTACTCAGTGAGCAGTATAAATCTATTTATGTAGGTGTGCAAAGCAAGTCCAAAAGGAAAGAAGAGATACATGACTAGTAAGCAAACATACAACAACCAGTACTAACATGCCAACCACATAAAGAAATCAGTTTATATTTTACATCTATTGTGTGTTGAGTTTTTCTTATTGTATTTATTATTCAGGGCCCCCTATTGTGTGCGTCGAGCTCGGTCCCGTCTCATGAGACAACCAGGCATAAGCCCAAATAAATAGGCACGAAGCCCAAAGATATCCATAGAGAGAGAGAGAGAGAGAGAGAGAGACAGAGAGAAAGAGGGAGGTAGAAAGGGGAAGGTAGAAGGAGGGAGGTAGAACCGGTCATCACAGACCCATATGCCAAACTGCATATCACATGCTATTCCGCATGCAAACCCGAGGGGTATCACTTCCCGCTCGAACCAACCGGTCATCAGCACACAGTAGCCTATCTTCTACTGTACATTATCTTTATTCACAAATTACAAGTTTAGGGAAAACCGGGCCCACGCCCAACTAACTGACCTAAAAGAACTTGAGACCTTGATGGACCTTATGAGATGGGCTTGAGGCCCAATGACTTAATTGGCTAACCTTGGGACTTGGGTAACAGGCTTTAAGCCCAACTTCATAATGGACTTTAGGCCTGGGATTCGGTTTTGGACTTAGATGGGCTTTAGGCCGGGAACTCGTTAAGGACATAATGAATGGGCCAAAGGCCCGAGGAATCACTTATGGACTTAGTTGGGCTTAGGCCCGGTGAACCTTAGGTCCCGATACTCGGAGTTTAGGTGAGAAACACCTTGTCGGGCTCAGACCCGGAAATTTCATAATTGGCTAGCTAGGGACGGGTTTAACTCAGTTGAGCATTTAGTGATCATGCATGCACATTTTGGTTGTAATTGATTTGTAATATTTGTGTGTGCCGGTATTCAGGCACGGGTAATACCTCGGGAGCTGGAGGATCTGTTTTGGGGAAAGCTCCACAGGACAATCGTCGTTGAGGTGACTTTATACGTCTTTTTATGTTTGTATGCATGAGCTTGTTAGACTGGTCTGTTTGAGTTGCATGCCTTGTTTGCTAACATGCTGTGATCCGTATTGTGTGCCCATGTGTTACAATTTGCTTATGAGCATGATTTTTGGTTTGTTATGGAATATAACTTGTGGAGTGATTTTGGGTGATTTGTGTGATGTACTGTGGGTCGGAGACCCGGATATTTGATTGAGTTGACTATTCACACAGCCCTGTTAGATCACAACTCTTGGCACACAAACTTGTAATTTGTGAATAAAGATAATGTACAGTAGAAGATAGGCTACTGTGTGCTGATGACCGGTTGGTTCGAGCGGGAAGTGATACCCCTCGGGTTTGCATGCGGAATAGCATGTGATATACGGTTTAGCATATGGGTCTGCGATGACCGGTTCTACCTCCCTCCTTCTACCTCCCCCTTTCTACCTCCCTCTTTCTCTCTGTCTCTCTCTCTCTCTCTATGGATATGTTTGGGCTTCGTGCCTGGTTTATTTGGGCTTATGCCTGGTTGTCTCATGAGACGGGACCGAGCTCGACGCACACAGTAGGGGGCCCTGAATAATAAATACAATAAGAAAAACCTAACACACAACAGATGTAAAATATAAACTGATTTCTTTATGTGGTTGGCATGTTAGTACTGGTTGTTGTATGTTTGCTTACTAGTCTTGTATCTCTTCTTTCCTTTCGGACTTGCTTTGCACACCTACATAATTAGATTTATACTGCTCACTGAGTAGGCGACTCACATAATCGCCAACGTTGTTTTTCAGACTCTTAGTTAGCGTGCAGTCTCTTTCTACCTTTCCAGAGTACGGACGTGGTTATCTCAGCAGGAAGCTGTGCTTCTTCTCCAGATTGCATCCATAGAGCCGACTTACATTACACTCTTTACTTTGGTTTTTATTTTATCTTCATCCTCCGCTGCATTGGATTTTGATGAGATGTCATTTTGATTTTGATTATTTCATCGGCGGGTTGCCGGGATTTGATATTTGAGGATGTATCGGCAGGATGCCGGGTTGACTTGTGGCTTGTTAAGCCGGTTTTTTTTTTTGTTCTTATGACATCTCGCAATATTAAGAATTTCTTTCCAGATAATGTTTTGATATTGGATTTCGTGTCCTGGGTTTCAGGAGTATTTTGGTAATTTCCATATATTTAAGTATTTTATTTTAAAATTGGGACACGGGTGTTTCAGTATGTCTCCTTATAGTCAATACCAGGTCGTTGGGTAAAACCTTGTGCGACAAGACGTGCTTTATATCTCATTATTTCATTTTTTTCATTTCTTTTTTCGCACAAATACCCATTTGTAACCAACCGATTTTACACCATCAGGTGTTGGGACTACAAGCCCAAAAATTTCTCGCTTCATGAGCGAGTATAACTCGGCCTTAATTGTGTCTTTCCATTTTGGCCAATCATTTCTAAGCTGACATTCATTAATTAACCTGGGCTCTTGATCCTCATTTCCTTCCATAATATTTAGCGCTAGATTATATGCAAAAATTCCGTCGACGGTTATTTCATGTCGGTTTCATCTTGTTCCTGACATTGTATAATTAATTGAGATCTCATCATTTTCATTTATTTCAGATACCTGAGTTACTTCTGGAATTTTATCGATTATGTCAGAAACCTCTTCAGGAGGATTTTCCTCTTCTAGACGATTTTTAATTTAAACCTCTACTGGAGGTTTTATTTTTCGTTGGGGCCATCTTGTATCTTTGCTCCATTTTCTCTATTCGAGAATTTTTATCTTTAGAACCGAGTGGTATTCCACGCTTCTGGTGTACTCTTGATTCATTTGCAGTTTTTGATTGTTCTTCAGGAACACCAATTCGAACAGGAGCATTTGAAGCTGATATATAAGATTTGGTCACTCTATTTAAATCAATAAATGCGTCTGGAAATTAATTTACTAAATTTTTGCAAATGAATCATCTTTTGAACTTCAGGTTCACACTAATTTGTTCGAGGATCAAAAATAGATATTGATATAGTATTTCAATAATCTCCTGATCCAGCTGCTTATTTTCTCCCCCTAATGTTGGATAAATACTTTCATCAAATTGATAATAAACAAATCTTACTGTAAATAAATCTCCAGTCAATGGTTTCAATTATTTTGTAACTGATGGAGATTCATACCCAACATATATTCCGAATTTTCTTTGAGGACCAATTTTTACTATGCTGTGGTGGAGCAATCGGCACAAATACTACACAACCAATGGTCCGAAGATGGGAGATATTAAGTTCGTGACCAAGAACCTAATTGAATGGGGAGATCTTATGATAACTTGTTGGCCTGAAGCACACAAATGCTGCTGCAAGTAAAATAGCATGTTCCCAAATAGTAATGGGGAGTTTATTTCTCATTAGCAATGGTCTTGCAATCAATTGGATATATTCAATAAACGATTCACCCAGATCGTTTTCTGTATGAACACGAACTACAAGATGTTCAACCATTATTTCCAATGATATACATTAACCATTGAAGCAATGCACCAGTATTATCAAGACATATAGTCTTATAACTGTGAATACCCGACCCAGAATCACCTGGGCCTATTCACCTATTTCCTTACACCTTCTTCTTCGGGTCTATCCCATGTCATTGGAGTCGCTACCCAAGTTTTATTAAGGGCAAAACTTGGGAAAAACCTTCAATTGACTCCTTTAGGCAACCGGTCATGGCGAACCAAAGACATGGGATCGGGGGTTCGTCATGGATGGGAAGGTGTTAGGCACCCTTAAAGTACTTGAAAGAATTGGCCCGGTGGCATATCGACTTGCACTACCACCAAATTTTTCTAGAATCCATCCGGTATTTCATGTGTCCATGCTGCGAAAATACATACATGATCCATCACACATACTTACTCCGCAGGATGTCCAGTTGGGAGAAGAACTAACCTATGAAGCGCAGCCTATTGAGATCATCGATAGACAAGTGCGCAGATTGCGGAATAAGGATGTAGTGTCTGTTAAAGTTATTTGGGAAGATGTTTCAGGGAAAGAGGCTACGTGGGAATCGGAGCAGGAAATGATGGGCAAGTACCTGCATTTATTTTTCGGTAAATTCGAGGACGAATTTATATAAAGGGGGAGATGATGTGATAACCCTTATAATTATGGTACAATGAGTTTACTTGATGTGGAAGGGTGCTGGGATGAGAGCTGGCCTCAATTGGTTTCAATTGGCCTCAGTTGTCTAGCCATTGGCTCCGGTTGGCTAGCCATTGGCACGACTGGATTAATTGGGTCTTAAACCCCGATCAATTTGTGTTAAGTGCTTAGGAGAACTAAGTGAAGGCTAAGTGAGGGTTAAGTTGGGGATGTGCTGGCTTAGCTTTATTGGTGCATGCTAAGCAAGAGGTGGGGAGGTGCTTGGGCATGGTGGCAGAATTTGGGGCTAAGGGGTTGCAAGTGGCTGCTGACTAAGCTGCTAGCTTGGGCCTTAAATGGTCAAGCAAGCACCTCAACCCCCTCTTCTGCCCAATTTCGTGAGAAAACACTAAGGAAGAAAGACTTAGCCATTCTCAAGGTTCTCCAAGGCATCTTACACAGAAAGGAAGGGGGTAAGTGCAATGGTTAGGAATTTTTAACAGTTTTGGAGCAAATTGGCTAGCTAGGTGTGCTGTGGGCATGGATAGTGCACCAACTAGACTTTATGGGAGACTTAGGGTTGTGACCCTAAGTGGTTGGACTGAGAGAAGGTTTTTGGTTGTGTGGGGGCGTTAGTCAATTATGTTGGTGCATAATTGGCCCTGTTGGGAGCCAATTGGTGCACTAATTGCGCAATTGGCCCCGCAGGTAACCAATTGACCCTGTAGGCGCACCAATGGTTCCGCAAGTGACCAATTGGTGAGCCAATAGGCACGTCAATGTATAGGCTTATATGTTATGTATTTTTACTTGATGATATGTTGCTGCTAAAGTGTCTTGGTGCTGATTACTAATGTGTTTTATGTGTGGGCAGGTGCTAAAACCCAAGGAGCACCAAAGGAGGGAGAAGGGCCTAGTGAGGCCTGATTTTGTGTAAGTTTGGTTGCATGCTTGTGATAGTTAGTGGTGCTAACCTGCTGGTTGATGACCCAATGTACTTATTGGTGGCACTTATGGTGCAATTTGGTGTTAAAGATGATATGCCTTGGCTTAAGACGAGCCCGGTGATCGGGCTGTGCATTTCATGCATAGCATGTGCATCCATTACATTGGCATAATTTTGGCTTATTGATGAAAGGATTGCTGGACCTTGCAGTACCACATGGCTGCTTGGTCATTAAGATGACAAAATGTTGTGTTGGGCGTTGTGTGTGGTTATGGTAGCAAGTCACGTACACTTCCCGTGACATATCGGTAAAGCCTCGTACGTGGGGCTGTGGGATAAGGAGGACCATGTTGGCAGGGCTACCAGACCGTGCAAGTAGGCTCAATACTCACTCTGATAGCTTACCCGTGGGCTGATCACGGTGGCATGTTGGCGAGTGCATTTGGATGTTATTTTCCACTTGTTGTGTCATTGCTATTACTTGTATGACCACCTGCTTATTGAGCCGTGGACTCACCCCCCCCCCCCCTCCCCCCCGTTTTTCCACCCCCTCTATTTCAGGACAAGGAGAGCGTAACATGCTTGGTGTGGGTAGACTCAAGGGACGCGTTTTGTAGACGATGGGTAACTAGCCAAACCTGGCTTTTACTTGTACACGAAGGCTTAGGTGTATTGTCTTATATGACAGAACATGTAGTGCCCCATTTTGGGTGTACGAAAATAATGTGAATATTAGTGAGCTGTTGTGTGTTTGAATCCGTACTCCTTACGGTGTTATTTATGGATGTTTGCTGTGCTATAATCATTTTTGCCAGTCGGGCCAGCTTCTGCCCGGAACTTGGCTTAGGCCTTGGGGTGCCCTATGCTGACCTCTTGGTTGCATTGGGTGCCTGGCCGGTCACGCAATGATGGGGCGTGACAAACTTTGTAGCAGAGCATGGTTATATGTTAAGGGGCATAGGGTTGATGTGCTTCTGTAGGTTGTTACCCATCATTAGAGACCGTGGGATGGTGAGAGCTGACTTGTATATGTTGGTTTTCTTGTGCAATATGTGCAGGTAAGCTGACAAAAAGGAAGTTGGGAAAGGAAGTGTTTACTGATGCTGCTGCCCCGGATGCGCAATCCGTTCAGGATACCGAGGATGAGGCTGATGAGACTTATGTCCCGGGGGATGCTGGAGATGAGTTGCCTAGCGAAGCAGAGTATTCAGATGCCTCCCAAGAGATGCCTTTGGAGGTGCTGAAGGCTGGTTTGCATGGTGTTAACAGGGCAGTTGAGACTATCGCGGAGGCGATTGCTGCTGATCGAAAAATTAGAGAGGACCCGTACAACGAGAACACAGCAGGGAATCAACTTTGGTGACATTTGTGAAACTTGACCCACCAACATTTTCCGGGGCTGAAAATGAAGATCCACAGTGATTTCTCGATGATGTGTGGAAATGTTGTCGAGTGATGGAATGCACTGATCATCGAGCAGTTGATCTTACTGCCTTCCGGTTAAAGGGGGATGAAGCTAACAATTGGTATGATGCCAAAATGAGGGAGAGGATGCCTGATGCCGTCCCGTGGACCTGGACTGAGTTCCGTGCCGCATTTCTTGAACGATTCTTGCCTGAGAGTGTTAGGGATCAAAAAGCGGCAGAATTTGAACTCCTAAGGCAAGGGGACATGATAGTGGGAGAGTATGAGTCCAAGTTCACAAACCTGTCTAAGTATGCCTTGCATTTGATTCCAGAACAACGGAGGAAGATTAAAAGGTTCATTGGAGAACTGAAGGGTTATCTTTATAACTCTTTGGTGGCTATACCATTTAGCTCCTATGCTGAAGCAGTAGACAAAGCTCGGGCAATTGAGAAGAAGACCCAAGCAGAAAGAGCTGAGGCAAGTGCCAAGAGAACAAGGCATGACAACATGCAGGGCCAACAAAGTTTTTCTGCCGATTCTGGCCAATTTCGAGGGCGTGGGAAGATAAGACTGTGGACTAACTTACCTAGGGCCCGATTTAGGGGCAGTTTAAGTTATGGTGCCTCAAGCTTTGGTGTGTATCCGATGAGTCCTAAAGCTAGTCAAATTGAGGGTGCTCAAAGTGTGTCAGTGAGACCCGATAGTGTGTGTTTCAAGTGCGGCCAGTTTGGGCATATGGCACGGGAATGTCCTGTGGGGCAAAATTTGTGTTATATATGTTTACAGATGGGGCATATAGCCAAAGAGTGTCCTGCTGTGCAATCATCCACGGCATCCAGTGTAGCATCACCACCACCTAGACCACAACGGGCTGATAGTCGGTCCGTTTTTCGAGGCAGGGGAGGTGCTGGTCGCAGATCGTTTGGTAGAGGTAGTAGCTACCAACCGGGACAAGGGCAAGCATGTGTGTTTTGCATGACCTAGGAGGATACCAAAGCCTCCAACACCGTTGTAACAGGTATATTGAGAGTTAATTCATGTCCTGCTCTGTGTTTAATTGAAACGAGGTGTACGCACAGTTAGTGTAATATGCCCAAAAGCCAATCATGGATGATTATTTGTTGTCATGTATAAACATTAAGGTTATTCCAATAAGTATCGTTTATGAGATAAACGCTTGCATATACTTATAACCCTAGAATATTTCATATTCTTAAATGTCCCTAGTCAGTTATTATTACGGATGGGTTGTAATAATAAGTTAAGACTAGCGTATGTTGAGAATTGCATATGTGATATGAATTCTACATACGGGTACAAGTTGGAGAACTTGTGGACTGGACCGACCCACATAAGAACCCTACATGGAACGTTATATGTATGTCATTAGTGGTTCTTATAGATGT
>JAKUCV010006015.1:0-16216 GCA_028386065.3 Turnera subulata
TTTAGGTAGACAACTCTTGTCAATTACATCTCTATGTAACTCTTGGATAGTTGAGTGAACAACACCTTGTCCAAGTCTATCTTATAGACATTCCTCAACCCTTGCCTCTAGGTTCTTAATCCTATTAAGGTAACCTAGTTAAGTCCACACCCACAACAAGCAGTCGAGATATTACAATTATCCACTCGCATCTTCCTAGGATAGACAATGGCACCTTGCTTTGGCAAAAACCTACCAATTGTCGATCTTAGGCTTGATGAGTGCTTACCATGGAAGGCAACTAAGAACTTAATATTTCATCAACATATAATTCCAACACATCACATGCTTGTTCTTGATAAATCATACATTGATGTCATGTATGTTTGGAAACCAAATACATGTGAATATCGATGTCTAACTTGTACATCAATGTTTTGAGAATCTAATTCTCCTAACTACTTGGCAGCAGTTAGTATTTCGGCCATATCCAGAGCTATAAAGCTCGGATTTGTGCAAACTTGATGTCCCTGCAAAGCTAAGAAGTAGAGCTACAACTTTTCTGTTCAGGCCAGACACCAATTCGGCCTCCATCTACCCCGAATTCGCTGTTCAAGACACTGCTTCCCACAACATCGATGTGGGTATTCTAGGACATCGATGTCCTGTCATGAACATCGATGTCATTTGGCCTCTGGAACACTAGGACATCGATGTCCTGTCACCAACATCGATGTTCTTGAGGTTCTGGAAGTCCAAACCTTTTGACAGAGCTCAAGAACATCGATGTTCACCCTTGGACATCGATGTTGGAAAGTTCCGAAGGTCCAAAAACTTGGCAGTAGCATTTTAACATCGATGTCTAACCTTTAAACATCGATGTTTGAGACTTTTGAACACAAGGAAATCGATGTTGCAACGTCAACATCGATGTTATTTGGTCTCTGGAATCTCAAACAAATCTCACAAGGCTTGGACATCGATGTTCAACCTTGAACATCGATGTTCATGTGAATCTGCCAAGGCCAACCTACATAGGACATCGATGTGAATATCATGAACATTGATGTTCAATGTTCTCTGCCAAGGCCAGACTACACAGAACATCGATGTTCATCTGATGAACATCGATGTTCATCTGATGAACATCGATGTCCAGTGGTCTCGGCCAAGGCAAATATAGTGTGGACATCGATGTTCATAAGATGAACATCGATGTTCTGGCCCTGCTGCACTAGAACGACAATCGTTCCTTACACAAACCGACAATCGATTTTCGTTTTGTCGAACCCCTTCGACTTACTGCCAATAACTCCTTGATTGATATCACATACCAATCAAGTTCATGTTGTCAAAACACTTTTGACACATCCAACAACAACATATATATCACATATACAATTGAATACAATATGACATGATCATGCTCTATCACATAAAACATATCATGTATATTTACTCAAAACACATCAAATATATGCATATACTTGCATGGCAAATCACATATACCAAAACAGAACCAACATATCATTTGACAAAACACAAAGACATCATGTTCAAAATCATTTGGCATATCACATACACAAAATGATTCCTACACATTCTAAGGTGATCATATCACATATGAATCACTTATACGGTTTAGAGCTACACAAGAAGGCTCCGCTACCACTGTAAGTTTCCGTAAGGAATATGACATTCATATAGCATGAAGAACACGCAGCGGAAACACGGAAACTAAACCAAGAACCACATGTGAAGCAACATAAACCGTATAACAAAATTTCGTACCTGTAGGATTAGGATCTTTCACCTAATTGCTGGAACGAATCGTCTAGACCAAGGCAAAGGCTGGAACGAATCAGTTAGAGCCAGAAAAAGGCCTCGCCCCTCTACGGTATCCACACAAACCGTGATCGACTTGAAACCGTCACACGAATCAAGTCTCGTGCACTCCCAGACTGGGTGCTAGCAGCAGAAACCGGGAGCTTGGTGTTTTTGGGTGTTTTTGGTTCTTCCTTCTTTCTCAAAGAAGAAGAACAGAAGGGGAGGTGTTTTCTTTTTATCTCAAAACATGAGAAGGAGAGGAGGAAGATGAATGTGATCTGATCACAAGCCTAATTCCCCACACACACTCATAGTGCACATTAGTTTAGTCTAATGGCCAACATGGTGGACCAATGGTGATGATCATTACCACCATTGTCTCCCACTAATCCCATCAGACCTAACACCTCCACCTAAGCATGTCACATCAATAATTCTGATAATTATTGATGCCAAATCTCAGGTCGGAGGACAATCACATCTATAAGAACCACTAATGACATACATATAACGTTCCATGTAGGGTTCTTATGTGGGTCGGTCCAGTCCACAAGTTCTCCAACTTGTACCCGTATGTAGAATTCATATCACATATAAATTCTCAACATACGCTAGTCTTGATTTATTATTACAACCCATCCATAATAATAATCGACAAGGGACATTTAAGAATATGAAATATTCTAGGGTTATAAGTATGTGCAAGCGTTTATCTCATAAACGATACTTATTGGAATAACCTTAAAGTGTATGTACATGACTAATAATAAACATCCATGAATGGCTTTTGGGCATATTACTAACACTTCCTTCCTCCCTCGCTTTCATCGCCATCCCGCCAAGCTAGCAGCGCTGCTGCCGCCGCCAGTGAAGGCAAGTCGAAAGGTTCGCCCTACTGCCGGCTGACGACCCGCCTTCCTCTTCCACTCGCACCTCCTCCTGCCTCCAGCGAAGCTGCGCTGCCCACGCTCCCCTTACCGCCGCCTCGCTTGTGCCGCGTCTCTGTCGCCTCGCCTCGCTCGCCGCCGCTGCAACCCACAGTAAGGTGAGCAGACCCACGAGTTAGGACGACCCGCTTGACCCGCGTTTGACCCGGATCAGACCTGGGTCTTGGATGCTGGGTCAGGCCTTGGCTTGGGCCTGCGAGTTGGTCCTTGCCTTAGTCTGGGCCTTTGGCACCTGACCAGGGGCAGAACCAGTTTGGGCTGGGTTCGTTTGGGCTGCATAGTGTGGCCCAGTCCAGTTTATTATAATAATAATAATAATAATAATAATAATAATAATAATAATAATAATAATAATAATAATAATATGGTTATTTCCTGAAGAAAATAATGGGAATTAATTCTGGATACATACATATTATGGTAAGTATTTTTGGGAATATATATATATGATTATATGTTTGGAAAAAAATAATAATAAATATAGGATATGGAAAATAATTAATTTTCATGAAAATATTTTTGGAAAGGGTATCATCAAAGTATATATCGGAATAGTATCCGGAACGTTTATTAAATTATTTTTGGTACATGAAATAAAATGGTGAATAATGATGATAACGAGTTATACCCGAGACGTTGTCTGAACCGGCATAGTATTTTATTTTACGGCTTACTGTATAGTCTGTCATATTGCATATCATTGCCATGCATCTTATGTGTGCATGTTTTTATGCTTAACATAGGAGCCGATAGTGGGCATTCCATGTGGATCTGGATTTTGGAATCTACTGTGGAAATTCGGAGTTACGTAAACGACTAAGGTGAGGATATAAGCTTATAAACTTCGGTATGTTGCCTGTGATACTCAAGCTGCTGTTTAAATTATTCGGTACTGTGTCTATATTGTTGATAATTGCCTTGAATGTGTTATATTGGATTTTGTTGTGATTTTCGGTACTTGAATTGTTGATTGAACCGATGAGTTATTATGGAATTTATGATTATTGTTGATGGATTGAACTCGGTGATTTCCTTATGAGCCTTGATTTGTTGATGTTAGACTGTTAGCTGGGAATAGTCTGTAGCTGTGATCTAAGATGAATATATTGTGAGTTGGAACTATTGAATTATAGTCATGAAGGTATACAGGAATAATAATGGACTTGGTCGTCACGTGGAAAGTAAAGGTACGACCGGATGGCTAGAGACTGTTTTGTGGTGGCCATGATCGGGTTACTTGTGATAAGCATGTCTATGCTTGGTTGGGATGTCTATCCCTGTGATTTGAGAATTGGGATGTCGATCCCTGTGATTGTTACTTGGGATGTCTATCCCTGTGATTTGAGATTTGGGATGTCTATTCTTGTGATTGATATTTGGATGTCTATCCCGGGTTCTGTATTGATCTGGCACCCGAAATGAGTTAATAACCTGGTACGACCCTAGCTTAACATGTGGCATGACCCTAGCTTAACATCGGGAGACATGTTGTTGATATTGGGCCGATGGGCCGTTATCCTGATATATACACTATTTGTGCCACGTGTTGGCATTGTTATTTAGTAAACACTGTGTGTTGGGTAATTGGAGGTCGGGGTGTTTCACTTAAACCATTAACCCTAAATTTTTGAATTTTGAACCCTAAATCCTAAATTCTCAACCCAAAAAGTATAAAATCCTAATCATAAAATCCTTAAACCTTAAACCCCATACCTTAACACCCTGAATCCTAAACCCTAAATTGTAAATCTTAAACCCTAAACCTTAAAATCTTAAATTTATTTTTGTTTTAGCATTTTAGGTTAAAACCCTAAATCTCAAAATCTTAATCATAAATCTCGAACTATAATTCTTAAATATTAGAGTTTAGGATTTAAGAAATAGGATTTAGAATTTAGGATATTAGAATTTAGGGTCTAAGGTTTTAAGTTTTTAGGGTTATAGATTTTAGGTTTTTGGCTTGAGAATTTAGGATTTAGTATTTTAAAATTTTGGAGTTTAGAGTTTAGGATTTATGATTTAGAGTTTTAAGATTTTTGGGTTAAGAATTTAGGGTTTAGTATTTCAAAATTTAAGGTTAGTAGGATTTACAGTTTAGGATTTAGGAGATAGAGTTTAAGTTTTTTTTTTTTGGAATTTAGAGTTTAAAGTTTAGTATTTTAAGGTTTATTGTTTAAGGTCTTAGGTTTTTAGGGTTTAGGATATAGGATTAAAGATTTAAGGTTTTTAGAGTTTAGAATTTAAGATTTAGGATTTTAGGATGTATGGTTTAGGGTTTAAAATTTTTAAAATTTAAAATTTTGAGGTTTAGGATATAAAATTGAGAGTTTTAGATTTTAGAGTTTTTGGTTTTTGGGTTAATGGGTTAAAATTTAGGAGAAATTCTATCCTGCTCACGCTGTACCAAGTCAAATCTGACTTGGTAGATAATACATCCTTATTTATTAGCTCCGTCATCTAAAAAAAAATTCCTTTTTTTTATTAGCCATTAAATTTTATTTTATTAAATAAATAATTTGTTTTAACAATTGAAAACCTTTCTTTATTTTACTTCCTTCTCCAGCGTTTTCTCCTTCTCTAATGTCGTCAACCACCAACAAGTACGACAACACACCGTCATGGTTCTCTCTTTTTTTTTACCCTTATATTTCTTCCCTTCCTCAAGATTAGATTGTTCAATCTAAATTTGATAATATATATAGTTATTGAAGATAAAATTCTATCATATGCCCTTATATGATTGTCTTTCTTTTTGTTTTAGTTGTACTGTTGCAGACGGCCGCCGCCTCCTCCGGCAGCCAGATCACGGCTTGCAGCCTCCGCCGTTTCATTATTAAAACTTTTTCCCATATTTCACAACAGAAATAATTAAAAAAATCACAACCATCCTCCACAATTTAAACCCCAACTCCCCTCCTTCTGAAGCCTCTACCGCCAACCACTACCACCACCACCATCATCTTAAAAATTTCATTGATCGACACATGGACGAGAAACCCAGCACCATCACTGACCCAAACCCACCCCAAAAAAATCTGTCAATTTTTGCGTCATCACACATGCCTGCCATTCTCATTTGATACAACCAAATTGAACAAAAAAGAATTTCTTATTATCACAACAAGCAAAGAGGAAGATGAACATGTGGCAGTTGTTGACAACAATGAATAAATAATTTAGAAGAAAAAGAATTTGGGTTGTCTTAAAGAATAAATAAAATAAAACTTTATTTTTTTGAAAATAAAATATTAAATATAGAAGAAAAAGAATTTGGGTTGTCTTAAAGAATAAATAAAATAAAAGTTTAATTTTTATTTTGAGAATAAAATATTAAATAAAAGAGGTGATATGGCTGATTTTGGATGACATGGAGTAATAAATAAGAATGTTTTATGTACCAAGTAAGATTTGACCAGCGTGAGCAGGATAGAATTTCTCAAAATTTAGGATTTCAACATTTAATATTTTCGGCTTACTACTTCACTTTATATCCTAAATTCTAAACTATGAAGCTAATATATATAAAGATATGTATTTAGTATCACGATTCTGATATGTATTTAGTATCACGATTCTCTCCTTTCTTTTTTTCTTTTTTATTTTTTTATAAAGGATCATAGTGAAAATTTTAGAAAATTATCGGAACTAAATAATATTATAGAGACTTATAGGGACTAAAAGTATTTAAAGACAACAGAAAATTTAACGAAAAATATACGGGGACTCAATTGGTATTCTCTTTAAACATTATAGGACTCGAATGAGTCGTTTTTCAATTTTAGGACTCAAATGAATTTTCGAGATATATTATAGGACCTTTGGTGGGGTTATCCCGAGTTTACTAAGTAAAGGCGGGTAGTCCGCACTCAAAACAAATAACGGCATCGTATTGTCCTTTGGACGGCCAAACCCTAACCCTCTCCTCCATCTTTCTTTTCTTTTATCGTCGCCTCCCCCCTCCCGTTCTCTTTTCTCTCGCACTCCCCATTTTCTCTCCCCGTTTTCCTCCTCCCGAATTAAGTGCTCTTATTTCCTCTCTTCCCCTTCATCTCCTTCCTCTCCTCTTCCCTGTGAGACCACCGCCGTCGCCTAGGCATCGCCACCACCATCTCTTCTCTCTTTATTCCTCTTCAAGCCGTCGGTGTCGCTTTTACCCTCACGCCGCCCGACGCTGCAAGTCGACAGGGAGTCCGAGAGAGGCTTGGCGCGAGGAAGGCGAGGCTCTTCCCAGTCCTCTCTGTGCGGAGAATCCGAGGAACGCACGCCCAAGCTCTGCGCCGCCGTCGTCTGGTAAGCTCTCAACTGCCTTTCTCTCCTCTTTCCTCCTCTTTATATTCTTGCGGTTGTTGTGGTCTAACCCGATTTGGGTTCTGTGCTTTGTGGTTCGGCAGGTGTGTGGTGGTTGTTGGCTGGCGGGTTGGATCTCGGATTGGGGGTGTTTTCGCCCGGGCTCGGGTCGCCGGCAGTGGGTGTTGACTGTGGATCCTACTTTTTAAGTGTTAAACGCCCTTAACTCTTCGTTCTTGGATTCGTTTAAATGCTCTGTGGGTACAGATCCAAGAACAGATCTGTTTTTTCCGGTAAGTATATCCCGGCGTCCTGGTTTGTTTGCAATTCATTTTGGTTGTTCTATGGTTGCTGTGATGTTGGATTGTGTGATGGATGATGATGCTTGGGATTTGGCAGATTGCTGTGGGTATTTATAGTGACTCCGGTTACTTTACCGGCGAGCTTTGACCGGGAACCGGCGAATTTGGTTACTGTCCCGATGAGCATCGGGAATCAGCTTTAAAATGGTAATTTCCAAACAATGTTATTTATTCCAATTTCCGAGCATGTCATTGAAACGGAATTTAATTGATGTATTGAAATATGCGTACGTAGTGGAAACCGTGTGCGGAGAGTTGAGTGGCGAGTTGAGTGGCGTGGCCGGAATATGTCCGACGCACATAGTACCCTCACGCGGAAAGTCTTGGGGCTCTGGTATGACCTTAACGCGGAAACTTGGAAATTGGGCCGAGGCCTATTAACGTTAACTTATAACTCGGTATATGATAGTTTGGACATAACTAGTTTTTCTACATGTGATGCAGGTAGTGTGGTAATATATAAAATAATTATTTTTAGTATTAATAATTATTCAAATAAAAATTAATAAATAAATTATGTAAATAGAAATTATGAAATTAGATTATTAATTTTTGATTTATTTTGACATAATGTAGTAACATATTACTATGATTACATTTTAAAATATATTATTATTAATAAAAGTATATTTTTTCAAATTATGGGAAAGAATAACAAATTAAATTAGATTATGCAAAAATTAAATTATGCAAAAAGTGTAAGAGAAAATAATAGTGATTTTTCTATTTATAATTTATTTACTCTTCTTTTATTTTATAATTTTACATAACAATTTACGTATTTTATTATTTTAGCTAAAATCTTCCTCATACTTGCCATATGTATCATAATGTTTACTGATTTTCAAAAATGGAAAATAATGTTGCTTTGGATAGAATTTTTGTATAATTTTTTTATAATTTATTTTTACAAGTTAAAGATTTATCTATAGTCATCATTTGAATATGTTTTATTTCAGTCATTTGAATTATTAAACTTCAACATTTTTTTTATACAAAACTCATATAAATTAATTTTTATTTATTTTCTACACGATGTGATTTTTGAATTTATATTTATTTTTCATTACTTCTCTAATTTTTAAAATTTTCATATAATTTTTATTCATTTATAATAATTAACATAATATAATATTTTTGCAATTTTGAAATATTATTATATCATAATAAATATTTTTTTATATCTCATTTTTATGTTAATTTTTAAATTTTAATAATTATTTTATATAATATTATTCTATAACACACCTATACTTGCACTATTTATTTACTGTCTTTACTTCCATTCTATAGAATTTATATTAATTATTTTAACTTTTTATGTAGCATGATATTTTTTTTAAATTTTATATTAATTCTTAATTGTTTCTATTTTCTTACGTATATATCTTTTTTATTTTGATATATAAGATATCATATTATATTTTTAAATTATTTAAAGTTAATATGAAAATAATTGTTTTGTTCAATTTATTAGATGTTTTCATCGTTTATATATTGATTTGAATTTATTAGATAATTTTTTTTTTTGATCCAAATGAGTTTATATTACTAAGGCAAACGATTATACAAAATCACACTGATTACCAGAACTACAGACATGGTCATCTTGTAAAAGCTCCAATACAGAGGCAGAGGGATGCTCATGAATAGTTAAACCCAAACCTGCATTATAGGCCAACTTGGCTAGGTGATCAGCACAAGAATTACTCTCCCTGGGTACGAAGGAGATGGTTACAGACCATTGTTTCTTAAGCAGCCCCCTAATTTCCCATATAACATCGTCGAGGACTACATCATCAAGAGAAGGGGCGGTGATCCATTGAACAACCACTTGAGAGTCCGATTCAAGGTGAATGTGATGACAATTCAGGGACCAAGCTAACCTTAGACCTTCCAAAATAGCTCTCAGTTCGGCCTTAATGGAAGAGCAAGAGCCGAGGTTGAAACCGAAACCCACCACCCAGTTTCCACAGTAGTCTCTTATCAAACCTCCTGCCGTAGCAAGATCAAGAGGTGGGGTAGACGAGCCATCCACATTCAGCTTCCAGGAGCCAACCGGAGGTCTAGTCCATTTGAATACTCCATTATCAACACTTCTCGGCCCCAAAAGAGTTTCCTTCTTCAAATTAAGAGCATAAAGGAAACTCTGGGTTGTAGAATTAATAGCATGGAGAGGTCTGGTAGGTATATCCCTACCAGCTTCAAACACTAAGTTGTTACGCCATAACCATAACTTCCAACAAGCAACACCAAAAAGGAGCTTCCATGGAAAACCACTTACCGTGGACCATACTGCAGCCAAGTTCCCCGTAACCCAATTCCTGAGGTCCTGCTGAAAGAAATTCCCATGAAGACTTTTCGGCACCAATTGGCCCCAAATGTCTCTCGCAAATATACAGTCTCTCATTACATGTATAGCTGATTCCCCAAAGATACCACATCGTGGACAAAGTGGTGAGAGTGCCATATGCCTGTAGTATCTAACCTGATTGGTGAGAAGGGATTCATGACTCAGCAGCCAAAGGAAAGAGCATACCCGAGCCGGTCCTTTCCATGACCATATGATCTTCCAAAGTTTCGCAGGCTCCTCCCACTCCCCACACACAAGATCCTTGTATGCAGATTTGATGGAGAACGCACCTCGGGGGTCTGGACCCCATTTGATCCTATCCTCACCCCTTCTAGGCGATGGAGGAAGGTGGGCCCAGATCTTTAGACAGATTTGGGTTGGGAGGAGATCTTGGAATAGCTCCCATTTCCACAAGCCATCTTCATCTACAAAGTCTGAGATTGTGGCGTCTACTAAGTGCCCCGGAACTACAGCAAGTGCAGAATCAAGCAATTGCCCCGCCCCCTCGAGCCATTGTTCCTTCCAAAACTTGATGGAATTACCATTTCCAACATACCAGAAAAGGGAGCTCCTAATATCCGGCCAAACTTTAACAAGAGCTCGCCAAAGATTGGTAGAGTTCCGAGAAGGAAGCACCTCTGGAAGACTGGTGGCCCCTTGTAGGTACTTTGCACAAAGTACTCTCGCCCACAGAGAACTTGGGTTCTCCAACAAGCGCCATGCTAACTTCATTATGAAGGTGTCATTTTCGGGTCTCGATTTCTTGAGGCCGAGACCCCCTGATTCCTTTGGTTGACAAAGTTTGTTCCAAGGGACCAGGTGGGTCTTTCGATCTGAGGCGGTAGAACCCCAAACAAATTGCCTACAAAGACTGTCCACTCTGTCACAAACATATCGAGGGAGTCTCGTTGTTTGCATTGTGTACAGGGGAAGGGCTGAGAGGACTGACTTAACAAGTGTAATCCTTCCAGCAAGAGATAAATGCTTTGCTTGCCACCCATTAAGCCGGGCCTGGACCTTCTCTATAATGTGGCTGTAAGTACTCTTGGAGACTCTAGAATGTATCAGGGGCACACCTAGATATCTTCCCAAGTCCTGGGTGGATTGGAAACCCAGCCTCCCGCAGATTGCCTCGGTAGTGTAGGATGGGACCTTCCGAGAAAAAAAGATCCGCGTTTTGGCAGCACTGACCCTCTGGCCGGATGCTCGACAGAATTTTTTTAGACAATCGTCAATAACTTCCGCTTGTTTTAAAGTGGCCTCACCGAAGAGTACCAAGTCATCGGCGAAAAAAATGTGTGACAATTCTGGTCCTGCTCTTCCAATCTTGATTGGCTTCCATGCCTTCCTTGCTACTTCCTGGGAGATGAGGTGACCCAATCTCTCCATACAAAGTACAAAAATGTAAGGAGAGATGGGGTCTCCTTGTCTCACGCCCCTAGAAGGGGCAAAAGAGGCAGTAGGAGACCCATTCCATAAGACCTGCAGAGTGGAGGAGGTAATGCACATCATTATTAGGGACACAATACTCGCAGGAAATCCGGCCTCCTTGAGAGTATCCTCCACGAAAAGCCAATTAAGCCTATCATATGCTTTTTCGAGGTCAATCTTCATAGCCATGTAGCCTTTGGTGCCCTTCCTCAATTTCATGGTATGAATTACCTCTTGAATGATCACAATATTGTCAGAAATGTGCCGATTCGGTACAAAGCTGCTTTGGGTAGGAGCAACAAGCGCACTCAAAGCCGGTTTGATTCTGTTGACTATCACTTTTGTAAGGACCTTGTAAACCACATTACAAAGGCCAATTGGTCGGAATTGGTTCATGGAGAGCGGTCTTTCCACTTTTGGTATGAGAACTATAAAGGTTCTATGCATCTCTGCATTCCAAGCCTCTGAGTTGAAAGCCTCCTTAACAAAATTTATTAGGCTGTCCTTCACTATCTCCCACTGGGATTGGAAGAAGATAGGATTAAGCCCATCAGGACCTGGTGACTTGAGCGGTCCCATTTGAAAAAGACTATCCTTCACCTCAGACTCTGACACCGTCCCTTCCATAGCTTCTAGAATGCTGCTATCGAGAGATGGGAAGACACCCCTTGGTAGAGAAAAGGGTTCACAAGGGTCATCATGACCAAACAAATTTTCGAAATACCTCATTGCTAACTGCTCTAACTCTTTCTGGTCCTCTACCCAATTATCCCGTTCATCTTGCAGTGATGTAATTCGGTTCTTCTTGGTCCTGATTACCGTTGAAAGGTGAAAGAAAGAGGTGTTGCGGTCCCCGTCTACTAACCAGTCACATTTCGATTTATGCATCCAAAGCATTTCCTCTTGCAATAAGATACTTTCGAGTTCCAACTGCAGCTCCTTCTCTAAGTTATGTAGGAATCGCGACGGGTTGGACTCCAAAAACTTCTGAATACCAGAGAGGCGGGCAGTTAAATGCCTCTTCTTTTTGTGGATGTTCCCAAAAACATTTTTGTTCCATTCCTTAGCTTTCAGAATAAAAGAAGAAGAGGCCTCAGTGATATTAGATGAAGGTGCCCAAGAGTTAGCTAAAAATTCTTGAAATTCGGGGTGGGCAAGCCAGGCCACCTGAAATTTGAAGGGACTAGGTGGAGTGGTTGGTCTAGTATCTGGAGAAGCTTTCAGCACTATAGGCCGGTGGTCTGAACAGAAGAGAGGAAGGTGATGCACTCCAAGAGAGGAGAAGTGTTGGAGCCAGATGAGGTTGCCCAACATTCTGTCCTGTCTAGCATGCTTAGCTCCATTACTCCAAGTGAAGAGGGGTCCAGAAAAACCCAAATCAATGAGCCCTGTATCATTTATACACTCTAAAAAAGATCTATTAGCAACACCATCCCTGTGAAACCTATCTTGTCGCTCGCTTCCCGAGAGTATGGCATTAAAATCGCCGGAGAGGAGCCAAGGTTCCTGGATAGTCTCCGCTAGATAATTTCAATAATTTCGAGCACATCACTCATGAGTTTTGTTGATTATTCTTCTTTATAGTTGTTGTTGTGTAATTTTTGCTGAATGTTCAACTTTTTTTTTTCTAATTATGTTTCAATAGTAATTATTTTTTGATTAGTGTTATTCGCTAGTTACTCTTCGTACAATCTAAAGGGATAGGAACTCTTAAATTGAATTTCCTTTAACAATATTTATTGATATTTTAAATTATATAATATATAATATTGAAGTGTATATTTAAGAAAAGAGTAAATATAGTAATTTAGGTTTATATTAATCATTATAATGTAATGATATTTATTGATGTTCATGATATTTTAAATTATATAATTTATAAGTGTGTTTAATATAGAAGTTAATTGTATTAGTTTGTTGACTTTTATACTATAAAAAAGTTGTTATAGCAGACGTATAATTTTTGCTAAGTATCCAATTTCTTTTTTGTAGTTATATTTTTGCAGTAATTATTTTTCCATTGCTATTATTTGCAAATTATTCTTTGTATAATCTAGAGGAATATGAATTGTTCGTAATAATTTTTGTATAGCAACCCTTAAATTATATTTTTGGTAACGATATTTGTTGATGTTCGTAATATTCTAAATTATATAATTTGTAACGGTAAATTATATTTTTAATAAGAAGATAATTTTATTAATTTGTTGACTTTTATACTATGAAAAAGTTGTTATAATAGACTTGTAATTCTTTCTAAGTATCCAATTTCTTTTTCGTAGTTATGTTTTTGCATTAATTGCTTTCCAATTGTTGTTATTCACTAATTATTCTTCGTATAATCTAGAGGGATAAGAATTGTTCATAATAATTTTTGTATAGCGATCCTTAAATTTAATTTTTGTTTAGGATATTTGTTGATCTTCATGATATTCTAAATTATATAATTTATAATATTAAATTATATATTTAATAAAGAAAATAATTCTATTCATTTGTTGACTTTATGCTATAAGAGAGTTGTTATAGCAAACATTTAAATTTTTGTTAGGTTTTCAAGTTCTTTTTCATAGTTATATTCTTGCAGTAATTTTTTTTTGATGAAGCAGTAATTGTTTTTCGATTGCTGTGATTCGTTAATTATTCTTTCTATAATCTATAAGATTATTTTATTATTGTTTTTGGTACAAAGGTAATTTTATTATTAATTTTTTTGTTTAATAAAGAAGGTAATTTTATTATTATTTTTTTGTTTAATAAAGAAGGTAATTTTATTAATTTACTGATTTTATGCTATAAGTGAATTATTGTAATAGACTACATGTCATTAATTAGTGTATGACGTATGACTCATTATTTATTGTTATTAATATAGTATTAGATAAAGATATTTTAGTCCTTCAATTTGGGGAGGTCATGCTTTTATAAATAGTATAGATGAGCAATGTGAGCTATAACTTGTGAAAATTCAAGTATTCTTTGAAAATCATTCAACCAATTTGTGAGCTATAACTTGTGAAAATTCTGAGTTGTTCAATAAGAGCTTTCTTTTGTACTCATATCCACTCTATTAGAGAGTTTTGCTTGAGAGATTGTAAGTGTTAATCATACACCATAAGGGAGGATTGTTCCCTTGAGAGAAGTCTTAAAGTGTGGTATCCTTAAGCAAGTCTAGGATTCTTGAGATTAGAATTCCTAGGAAAGTCTTGAAGTGAGGTATCTTCAAGCAAGAGAGCTGAAGTTCATGTGACTTGAACTTTCAGGTTTAGGATTCTTGTGACTAGAATTCCTAGGTTGTAACGGTTTGTTAAGCACCCGTAAGCTTAACGTAGATAGTGAAATCTTCAAGTGAGACTTGAAGGGCTGGATTAGCCACACTAGTAGAGTGTGTGTGAACCAGGATAAATTGCTTGTCCTTCATTCTTTCAATTCCGCATTTAATTCCTGCTTATTTCGTTTTTATTCGATTATCGCTATTCCCCCCCCCTCTAGCGAAGGGCTATTGTTCTAACAATTGGTAGCGGAGCCTAACTCTCTGAAAGACCTAACAGTTTGAGAGGTAAATTTCCATGGCTTGTTCAAGTTATTTGTATGCAGGAATCGCTGAAGGACAATCCACTACCCGTGCACCGTTCTTTGACGGGACAAATTACGCATATTGGAAGGAAAGGATGAGAATTTTCATCCAAGCCAATAATTTCGCAGCCTGGCTGGTGATAAAGAATGGTATTCAAGTTCCGACAAGGACGAAAACGGGGTACAACGAAGATGACATCCAAAGAATCGAAAACCACTCCAAGGCAATACACATGCTCCAATGTGCAGTCAATCCGAATGACTATCAAATGATCTCGCACTGCGCAATGGCCAAGGAGATGTGGGAAATGCTGGGAGTCATCTATGAGGAAACCGACAGCAAGCAAGATGAAACTGTCAACCTCTGTTGCATGGCAAATGAAGAATCTGCGGAAGAGGTAAGTACTTCATATTCGAGTGATGACTATACGTTTGAAGAGTTGCAAAATGCATTTAATGAAGTATATAGTAAATTCATTTCAGTCTCTAAGGTCAATAAGAATTTAAAGAAACAAATTACAACCTTAGAAAATGACAATGAGAATTTGTCAAAAGATAAGGATGAGTTAACAAGTAAAATTGATAGGCTTGAAGAAGAAAAGCATACTCTCAATATATCATACAATGAACTTAACGAGAAGATATCCTCAAATGTATGTGCTTGTGTTGTATTGGAAAGGAGAATGAATCTCTTAGGTCTCAAATTGATGATTTGAAGAATACATTAGAAAAGTTCACAAATGGTAGAGATGGTCTTAATCTTCTTCTAGGACAACAAAGGAGTCCAACACAAAAAGAAGGATTAGGTGCATCAAATGTGTTAAATGACGTCAAACTTGCTGTGCTTAAAGCTAAGACACATAAACATGTTGCTTCATCTTCTACTCATCATACTACATCACATGAACATGCTAAACCACATGCACGTCATACTAGATCACATGTTCATGACACAAGAGCACATATTCATCATAGAAGGTCATATGCACAAAATGCCAAACCAAATGCAAGTAGTGGAAGAGCTCACCATGCTAAAATGTATGCATACAATGGTAGGAATGAAAAATCTCATTGCACTAAACCTAGGAATCATATGACTCAATTTAGGGAAAACAAGATTATACCTAGGGAAGACAAGTATGATAGATTGCATAAGCATAGGCAGTATGGCAACTATTATCAACCAAGGAAGATGCATAATCCTAATGTTATTTGCCACGACTGTAATAGGATAGGACACATTGCCCCGGTATGTTTTACTAGGCATAGACATTGGGTACAAGATAAGGTCTATCATCAGCATGTATCTACTCACTCTCAAGGACCCAAAAAGATTTGGGTACCGAAATCCTTTTGATTCGTTTTGCAGGTATGCTTGAAGGCATCAAGTGTACTTTGGTACCTTGATTGCGGATGCTCCAAGCAAATGACCAAAGAAGCATCCAAAATTCAAG
>JAKUCV010006015.1:22793-46505 GCA_028386065.3 Turnera subulata
TTAAGACTTCTCTCAAGGGAACAATCCTCCCTTATGGTGTATGAATAACACTTACAATCTCTCAAGCAAAACTCTCTAATAGAGTGGATATGAGTACAAAAGAAAGCTCTTATTGAACAACTCAGAATTTTCACAAGTTATAGCTCACAAATTGGTTGAATGATTTTCAAAGAATACTTGAATGTATATGGGAGTTGATCAATCTGAAAATGAGGTTTAAGGCCTCTATTTATAGTCTAAAAGATGCATATAGATGTTGGGGACAAAGTCTAAAACTCTTTAAACAAAGTAGCATGCTTGTTGGAAAAAGGTTTCTGCTCATAACGGCACAACATCGATGTTTTGTTCAAGAACATCGATGTTTAGCCGTTGCATTCAAATAATTGAGCCAACGGCTAGTAAAACATCGATATTTGTCTGCGCAACATCGATGTTTTCAAACACAACATCGATGTTCTCAGAGCAAACATCGATGTTTTTTAGCTTCGCAAAAAAACATGTTTGAAAACACTTTGTCACAACATCGATGTTTATAATCCAACATCAATGTTTTGGTGCTTCTGCCAAATTTTGAAAAACCTGAGAATTACACAACATCGATGTTTAAAATACAACATCGATGTTTAAAATACAACATCGATGTTTTCATGCTTCGTAATAAAAATTGAAAAGCTTTGAAAAGCACAACATCGATGTTTATAATACAACATCGATGTTTTTATACTTCTGTCAAAAATTGGGAAAAGTTTGGAAAATACAACATCGATGTTTTGGACACAACATCGATGTTTGTTCAAAAACAACATCGATGTTGTGGACAGAACATCGATGTTTTAGGACTCAAAAGTCGTTTTATGATATGAATGCATGAAGGAAAACGATTTTTGATTTGAGCATTAACTTGGAATACTTGAGGTACCATTTACAAGGATTTCCTATAGATGAATTCTCTATATATCTTCATCCTTGTTGCTTCAAAACTTGTACTCCTTTATCTTTAGACTTATGCTTCATTGATTGATGTCTTTTTGCTTCAAGGAATTCATCAATGGAGCTTTGGTTAGTTTGTCATTATCAAAACCCTGAAATGAAACATGGAAGCATTAGTCCTAACAATGAGCAGTAGGATCTAGTGTTGGACAGGCATAGTGACATCTTAACTGAGGTGATTTTATAAGACATGCATTTGTGCGGATGTTTTTTTTGATATGTTTAGACAGTATTGTTTGCCATGTATGTTGCATGGTATTGACACTGTTTTGTGCCTAATTGCTTAAGTGTTTTGTTGCCTTGTTGATCACTTATGAGTTGATATTGCCATGTTAGATCATTTATGAGCTGATATTGTCGTGTTGTATGATTTGTGTTGCTTGGCCAATATTATGTATATTTTTTAGCCCTAGGCTCGGTGTAGAGAAGATGTGTTAAAGCACATGACTTGTATAGTTGGGGATCAACTTAGACTAAAGGCATGATTGATAATTAATGATCCTGATTAATAATTCTACCGTGAGGCTATTGATTGGTAGCATTGAGTGGGTGAATAGGTTCCCTTCGGGAGTTGTGTTGGAAAGTAATTAGAGAGATTTTAGTGATGGTCTTTGGGGATTAGACGGATGCGCTCCTTGGTTAATTGAGTTGCTAGGTCAATCTCTCGAAAGTTGGGTGTATTCCTTGGGAAGGTGGGTGTATTCCTTGGTTATTTATATCAGTCTTGGAATATACTGAGTGCATCCATAAGAGAATTTGAGGTATTTTTGTGGTAAGTTCTGATATTGGGATTTACCCTTTCGATGTGTTAGTATTTTGGCTTGCTCCCTGGTCTGACCAGACGCTATCGCCCCCGACGCACACAGTAGCGGGCATTAAATAATAATAAAAAAGATTGTGGTTAGATAAGTCTGCACTTGTTCTGTGGTATAGGATTCATGTTGATTGTATGTGTGTATTAGTGCTCGTGGACCTACTTACCTTCTAAACAGGACTTCGTTTGCCTGCATATTTGTTTTATTATGTTCATTGAGTATGCAACTCATATGAATCACGCTGCTTGGCCAATATTATGTATATTTTTTAGCCTTAGGCTCGGTTTAGAGAAGATTTGTTAAGGCACATGACTTGTATAGTTAATTTTGGGGGATCAACTTAGACTAAAGGTATAATTGATAATTATTGATCCCGATTAATAATTCTATCGTGAGGCTGTTGATTGGTAGCATTGAGTGGGTGAATAGATTCCCTTCGGGAGTTGTGTTGGAAAGTAATTAGAGAGATTTTAGTGATGGTCTTTGGGGATTAGACGGATGTGCCCTTTGGTTAGTTGAGTTACTAGGTCAATCTCTCGAAAGTTGGGTGTATTCCTTTGGAAGGTGGGTGTATTCGTTGGTTATTTATACCTAGTCTTGAAATATACTGAGTGCATCCATCAGAGAACTTGAGGTATTTTTGTGGTAAGTTGTTATATCGGGATGTACCCTTCTGATGTGTTAGTATTTTGGGCTTGCTCCCTGGTCTGACCAGACGCTATCACCCTCGACGCACACAGTAGAGGGCATTAAATAATAATAAGAAAGATTGTGGTTAGATAAGTCTGCACCTGTTCTGTGGCATAGGATTCATGTTGATTGTATGTCTATATTAGTGCTTGTGGACTTACTTACCTTCCAAGTAGGACTTTGTCTGCCTGCATATTTGTCTTATTTTGTTCATTGAGTAGGCAACCCATATGAATCACCACCGTGGTTTTACAGATTCTTAGTGGCTTGCTCACTGCTCTTTACCTCATGGAGTTTCAAACATTTCTATCTCAACCGGTAGCTGTGTCATTCCTTCATAGCCGAAGCAGTAGGGCCGACACTGCATATGATTTACTCTTGTTTTGGTTTTGTAATTTATTTCTACTACATGGTCTATTGGGATGATCTCTATGATTTAATGCTGGATTTTGTCTACATTTTATTTCGGCGGATTTTTTTTTTCTGACGCTTCTTGGGTTGTGATGTTTACTTTTCGATATTTTGGATATATTTGTGTTGCTTTGTACAATTTTTGGCAGCCTGGGACTCATGGGCATTTTACTAACTTTACTAGAGAGCATTAGGTCTTTGGTTTTAAAGTTGATATGCTGTTCTTCTTTGTGCATGAGTCTACTCCTTATGTCGTGACTTTTTAGATTAAACTTAAATTTTTTTTTTTGGCTTGTAGTTGCATTTGTATAGGTGTCGATATGGATCCGACAGGCCAGTACCTCAATACTATAGGTCGGAATGACCTGTAAATAAAATTTTCCACCTTTGTCATCGATATCAGTTTAACTGGTACATCTACTAAAACAATCTTTGGTACATTTAACTGTTTCAAAAACTTTTTCTATCAAGTTTAATGCCCAGGCATGTACTAGAATTTCAATGAAATTCATTTGCCAAAACATCAGTGAAAGAGCATATAAAGAACAAATGCTAACAATGAGAAGCACATAGTGCATGCGTGTTATAAGATTAAAACAAGAATTGTTGTAACTATTGCAATCAACAAAGGTGGTATGTTTGAGTATATTTTTAGAAATATTACTGAAGTCTTGGAAGGAGGATTCAAGCTGTCATTCCCTTTACCAAGCGATTTACACTTTGAATTATCAGTGAATGTGATATTTCTTTGACTTAGGGATGAGAATCTTGATAGATTTTTTACGCTTTTTTTGATTGGTTATATGACATAACATGGGTAGAAAATGATTAGTTGGTTGCTTAATGATTTTATGTATTATTTAATTTGAATATTAGTTTTGATTAAATTTATGTTTTAGTATTTTGTTAATTTGAATTTATTTTAATGTTTCTATTTTTTTTGCCCCAATGGGTTATGCAAAGCCAAAATAGTTTAAATCATATTAGGTAACCCGAGGTTATTGAGGACCAAGGTCAATTCATATCGTGGTTTATTATTTCAAATTTAATTTTATGCCATGTCTTATAATATCCTAATTAACTATTTGGCTTACTATCGTGGTTTTAAATTTTATTGTTTTGTTCAATAATAGTTGGGTTATCAATGTGGGTTAATATCATGGGTAGCGATTTTAGGGGAATAGTAATAATAATTTCATTTGGACTCAAATCTATATTAATCAATCAATTGTGGGGACAAGTTCCTAATCCGTATCAATTTTTCTTGAGCATTATATGTGATTTTGATTTCCTATAAATGTAGGATCGAATAATGTCAAAGCAGTACAAGGCACCATCTTCAAAAGCGATTCAGGTGAGGATGAGGAAGCTTCAATGTGTTGGCTGTAGAACCTAAGTTGATGGCCTGGTAAAATGAATGGTAATGTGTGTTTTGTTGCTTGAATATTATGGTTCTTTTTGTAATTTCTATTGTTGGGTTTGTGTGTGCGTTATGTGATGTAGGGTAGAGAACAGAATAGAGAAAAACCTCAGAAGTGATAAAGGTTCTGTGCGGAATATGTAAATATAATTGAATAGGAATAAAAGCTTGGTAATTAAGATCTAGAAACTACTGGAAACGCTTAGTCAAAATAAAATGATAAAAAATTATTGAAATTAGAGTTATCATAACCTATTTATACTAATAAAAACCTAAAATAAAAGAAAAAATGGCTACTGTGAGCATTAGTCGCTTTGCTACAGTAATGTATGGACATTATTATGTGAACTAAACTGAATCAAACATAAGAGTAAATTATGATACTTCAATATTATTAATTATGCTCTTGCATCAGTACCCTCAAGTTGAAAATAATTGGTTTGCAAGTTAATCTTGTTCAAATGATGTTGATGTCCAATCAAACCTTTATCATTAAAAAAAAAGGTCCAATCAAACCTATTTATCACTTTTGATTTAATTTGAATTTTAGGAGGAAAGACATCATTTTCATCACTATAAATGTCAGCAATTACCCTTTGAACTACCACCGAATTTGATATTTCCTTGACTTATGGATGAGTATCTTAATAGATTCTTTTATTTATATTTTTTTGAGTGGTTATGATATGACTTAACATAGGGTACGAACATGATTAATTGGCTGTTTCACAATTTTATGTATGATTTAATTTGAATTTTAGTTTGAATTTAATTTACATTTTAGTATTTTATTAATTTGGGTTTATTTTATGTTTTCTTTTCGTCTGAATGGGTTATGCATATTTGAATTCAAAAGCCAAAATAGTTTAAATGATATTAGGTAACCTGAGGTTTCTTGGGACTGAGCTCAATTTATATCATGGTTTATTATATCAAATTTAATTTTTTGATGTCTTACATTATTTTAATTAACTATTTGGCCTACTATAGTGGTTTTAAATTTTATTGTTTTGTTCAATAATAGGTTGGGTTATCAATGTGGGCAAATATCATTGGTAGCGATTTTATGGGAATAGTAATAATGATTTCTTTTGGACTAAGATCTATATTAATTGATAGATTGTGGGGACAAGTTTCTAGTAACTAAAGTTGTGCAAGACAAGCTTTTTGATATTTGTTTAGTAGAGTTCATGTATATCACTTTTGTTTGACCATTATATGTGATCTTGATTTCATGTAATTATAGAAACGAATAATGTCAAAGCAGGGTAAGGCTCTAGCTTCAAAGGTGATTCAGAGTGTCAAGGTGTTGCCTGTAAAACCTAAGTTGATGGTTTGGTAAAATGAATGGTAATATGTGATTGGATGGTTAACAATTTTATGTATGATTTAATTTAAATATTAGTTTGAATTTAGTTTACGTTTTAGTATTTTATTAATTTGGATTTATTTTATGTTTTTATTTTTTTTGTCTAAATGGGTTATACATATTTGAATTCAAAAACCAAAATAGTTCAAATCATATTAGGTAACCCGAGATTTCTTTGGACTGAGTTAATTTATATCATGGTTTGTTATTTAAAATTTATATATTATTTTAGTTAACTATTTGGCCTACTATAGTGGTTTTAAATTTTATTGTTTTGTTCAATAATAGTTTGGGTTATCAATGTGGGCAAATATCATTGGTAGCGATTTTATGGGAATAATAATAATGATTTCTTTTGGACTAAGATCTCTATATTAATATAGATTGTGGGGACAGGTTTCTTATAACTAAACCAGTGCAAGACAAGCTGTTTGATATTTGCTTTGTAGACCTCATGCATATCACTTTTGCTTGAGCATTATATGTGATCTTGATTTCCTGTAAATATAGGAACCAATAATGTCAAACCAAGAAAAGGCGCTAGCTTCGAAGGTGATTCAGGTGAGTGTGTGTAAGTTTCAATGTGTTGTCTGTAAAACCCTAGTTGATGGTCTGGTAAAATGAATGCGTGTTTTGCTGTTTGAATATTATTGTTCTTTTTGTGATATTTGTTGTTGGATTTGTGTGTGCATTATGTGATGTAGGGTAGAGAACAGAATAAAGATAATACTCAATAGTGATTAGGTTCTATGCAGAATATATGGTTGAATAGGAATAAAATTTGATAATTAAGATTTAAAGCCTGGTAGAGACGTTTAGTCATAGTAAGATGATAAAAAATTATTGAAATTAGCGTTAACATAACCTATTTGCCAAAACATCAGTCAAAGAACATTATGAAGAACTAATGCTAACAATGAAAAGAACATAATGCATGCATGATATAAGATTGAAACAAGAATTATTGTAACTATTGCAATCAAATGTAAGTTAAACAAAGTTGTTGCTCTAACCTGTCTTTGAAAGTGACCAACAATACAATTAAAAGGATCTTGGAGATCTTCTATTGTTTCTGTAACCTTCTCTTTATTATCATCTTCCTCGTTCATAGCAATTTCTTTTGGTATTGTTGCTATAATGTTCTCTTCACCATCATCTTGACAGCTCATACAGACATCGTTTTCATCATTATAAGTATCATAGATTAGTGGAGAATTCCAATCTTTTTCTTCACAATCTATCTCTAGTAGCAGAGAGATAGACCACACTGTTCATCGTACCGTTGTACTTTTATATCCTTCTCTTTGCCATTTTTGGTTTTTGTCTAACTTTGTTGTTGTGCTCATTGGAATTAAATAACTTATGTCTTTATCAGTAGGCCTGCTACTTGGGACGAAAATTGGCCTATTGGTGCGCCAGGAGGCCTACCGTGGGCGGAAATTTGCACCATTGGCGCACAATAGGCCTGCCGAGGGCGGAAATTGGCCTAAAAGAACCGGTAGGACCTTTCACTTTTAAAAATTTAAAAAATTTGATGAGATCAAGACTTGAACCGTTCAAGTCCTAAGTCTAACCAACTAAACTATTACAAATTAATATTATTTTTAGATATATTTTATTAAGGACTGATGAAATAATTTTTTTATCAAAATAATAGCTTATTATATTTTGTATATAATTAATCTACCAAAACATATATAAATAATTATAATACTTAATTAATTTTAATATTTGACACTTAAATTTTTCGAAATTAGGGCCATTATTGCTATCTCTTGGAAATGATCTTATCTTTGTTAAAATGCAAAAATTATTTTTAAATGGGGGAGCAATGAAGCTGGGGGAGTCTTTAAAAATATTTGGAATAGATATTGACAAATCTATATTTTTAATTTGTAGGAATAACAACAAAAAGAAAAGTTCGATTTTCAAGACGAAGAATACATTTTCATAGTAAGGATGAGCAAAGGAAGCGAATGGAATAGGAAAAAAAAGTAATTTGCAAGACGAAGAATACATTTTCAAGTCTTTTGTTTGCATAACATGGTTGATGAAGATCTATCATTAAGTTCCTTTACTTGAAATCCGAGGATGAGATTCAATTGTCGCATTATGCTTATCTTGAATTCTCTGTACTGTACGCTCTCAAATTTTTTATGCAACTCATTAGTAGCACTCCAAATGGGATGACACATTCATAGATAATACATACTTATGAGATTGTATGAAGAAAAGATCCATGACCAAAACAAGTGAAATTGAATACTAAAAGCAGAAGTCCTTTGCTCATTAGATGTTGTCTATTGTGTCAAACACACATATATTGAGCAATCCACGAATGTGATATTACCTTGACCTTGGGATGAGAATCTTGATGGATCCTTTATAAGAAAAGTACATTTTTGTAGCCACACAAACTTGCGTCCTTGGGGTTAGTTTCGGCACCTTTTGGTATCTAATTGTACACTGGTTTGTTTTGGTCATGCAAGTTCTTTTGCCATCACTTCCAATTTTGCAATGATGACGTGAAATGTGATGCACTGTAAGGTTTGCTTGGGATTGAATGCCATATGAATGGCTCTTACGAGATAGGCCTTTGTTATCAAGAGATGGTATATATCTTCGACAAAAAAAGAGAAGGCATATATCATCTCTTCCCTGAATGAACTTGGCATGATTAATATTTAGATTAAGAGCATCGTTTTCATTATTGATTTTTCACAAGCTTCCACATTTAGAAGCTTCTTTTCGATAATATTGCATACATTAAAAGGAACATCATTATCAATTTTTTGCTCTTTAAAGAATTTTAGCACTTGATGTAGGATACTTTTCAGGCTCTACATGTGAAGTGTTATGAATAGCTTTATCAAATTCTAATACTTCAAAGCGTTTCTTATCGGTAATGCCATTTTCTACATCTTTCCAAAAATCTTATGCAATTCATTAAATTCAACAAGTGATTCATGAAAAAAATTATTTACCTCAGAATCTGCTCTTGCTGACCAACATAGATTTACAAATTTCTCATCATTCGAATCAGTTGTAGTGCCAAGTCTTTCCCATTCACTTCCATATCTTCGAATTTTGAATGTGTATCTATAGCTTGAATGTGTTCTCTAGGCTGGCTCGAAATCCCTCCTCAATTGTTTCATTTTATACTCCTTTACTTGAATTGTGCCGTCGTGAATGATGTAAGGAGATACCAAAACCCATAGATTGTGGCACTAGACTGTGCTTTTTCACACCATAGGAATAAGAAACTTTCTTGACCCTGCAAGCCTTAAATGTTTTTATCTTTATCTTCTAGAGGTTAAACCTCAGAGAATGCAGTTCTACTACCAATTATAAGTCCAAGTTAGCTCAGAGAAGGGGTGAATTAGCCTTTGTCGCTTAATCGTTGATTTGGCGTCCTTAATGCAAATTGATTTTGTATCTGAACTAGACTGTTAGGAACATAGTGGTTCCCTACAGAGTAGTACATCCAATACTCAAGGAGTCCATTTTTGAGATTTTTAAATTTTTACTAACATTAATTTTTCATAGGATCAACCAATAACATATAGTACAAGCTTTTATTTAGGCTAAACTCTGATCTCTTATACCTACAAAGCTAATCCAAGCTTTCCTCTTAAATTTCTCAGTATGATATTCCTTTGCCTACTTCACATAGTTGATTTCTTCCCAGGTCAAACCAACAAAGCTTATCATTCCCAAATTTTTTCAAGGTTCAACTTGCAAACTTTCTCTTAAAGCCAATCTCCTAGCTTTGCTTGTCAATAATCAACACAACATACTTACAAGCTTCTTTAAAATGTAACCCTCTCTCATAATTTCTTCAAGAGTGACTCACTCTCTACCTTAAAGGGAAAGTTGTTGCTAATTTTTCACTTCTTTCTCCTTTGGCAGTTCTCAGTTCAGTTCTTCGATTTTGCTTTAATTTAGAGAGGCTGGGTAGAAGCCTCCAAGTCCAATAATCAAAGGTCACTCTCAGCTAATCTGAGTATTGGAGAATAGAATAAAATAAAGAAACTTAACCAATATCTATCATAAAGCACGGTTGAAAGCGACCTCTCATGCACGGTATCACACTACCCCATTACGGTCCTCCAATGTTCAAGGATTCAGATCACCATGCCGATTTTATTTGAATCATCTTGTGTGGTTCCAGAAGTATAGAGTATTAGGTTCCTTTTAACTTTTTTTTTTTGGAGGAAAAATTCCTTTAACTTCCTAGTAATGGGTTAGCTTGAGGCAAAGACCAAAGAAAGTCAGCTTTCATTTATTTGCTATCGCTATCAGATTTGGCATCAAAGATGCCAAAAGTGTCCAGCTTCCCTTTGTAGAATCTTTGGTTGGCTTCCAACATGTGAACATAGTTTGAAAGATTTGAATGATGCAAATGCAAGCAACATGCGAATAGATTCAAGTCTTGCTACTGGTGCAAATGTCTCATCACAATCAATACCTTCCTCTTGCTTATACCCTTGTGCAACTATTCGGGCTTTGGTTCTTACCACAGTTCCAGATTCATCAAACTTGTTTCTAAAGAGCCATTTGGTTCCAATTATAGGATGGTCTTTTGGCCTTGCAACAAGATCCCACACATTGGTCTTTTGGCTTTACTACTTAATGAATATCCAAGAAATATGCCATCATCAGACTTAGCTTGAAACTTATTAAGATTATCTTTTGTATTCTAAATGTAATATTTGGTGCCAAATGTGCGAAAGTAAGCAATATTTGGCTTTCTATCGTGCCAAATCTCATAAGATGTCTTTTCAATTAATGGACGCAAATAAACTCTATTTAAAACATTGCATGCTGTGTTCACACCCTCAGTTCAGAAATATGCAGGAAACACATACTCATTAAGCATAGTTCTAGCTATTTCTTGCAAGGTTCGATTCTTCCTTTTCACAACTCTATTTTGTTGAGGTGTTCTAGGAGTTGAAAATGTGTGTTCATTGCCACTTTGTTCACTAAAGTGTTTGAAGGTAGAGTTATCAAATTCTCCTCCATGATCACTTCTAATTTTAGAAATCTTATATCCTTTCTCATTTTGTAGCCTTCTAACAAGTGAGTCAAATTCTTAACATGCATGATCTTTTTGAGAAAGAAAGATAACCCAAGTAAACCTACAGTTATCATCTACTATAGCAAATGTATACTTTTTACCATCAAGATTCACAATTCTCATAGGACCAAATGGATCAATATGTAGAAGCTCAAGAGGTCGAGAGGTTGATACCGCATGTTTTGGCTTAAAAGAACTTTTAATTTGTTTACCAAGCTGACATGCTCGACATTTGATACCGCATGTTCAAGGTTTGCATGCCCAAGCCTCCTGTGCCATAGAGTTGGAGTATCTGTTCTTGCACTAAAACACTTGATCTCAGGATTAGTAACATCATTTAAACATGTAGAGTATAGATTACCAATTCTTTTTTCAACAAATAAGACATTCTCATCATCAATTCTACTCACGAGACATCTTGATGATTCAAAAATAACTCTGACCTTTGTCACAAAGCTGATTAATACTAAGCAAATTGTATTTAAGATTGTCAACAAGAAGCACATGCTCTATAGTTGGATTAATACCGATCTTACCAATACCGAGAATTTTTCCTTTTGAGCTATCACCAAATGTAACATTACCTCGGTGTTTTGAAAGGAGGGATGTAAATTTTGATGGGTCACCTGCCATGTGTCTTGAACAACCACTGTCCAGAACCTATTCATCCCTTGCACATCCTGTCAAATGATCAGATTTTAGGTACCCAAACTAACTTGGGTCCTTCAGGGTTAGATTTGGCTCCATTCGGAACCCAAACATATTTAACATAGTTGCTTCTCTTCCTATGAAAGCATGTTCTGATTGTATGACCTACATTTCCACAATAATAGCATGTGATACCAGATTTATGTGAGTGCTCATAATGTTTCTCCCTATGATGTTCATGATATCTAGGTCGATATGGTGTTCTAGATTCTGCTTTGACAAATTTAATTGGCAGATTTGGCTTATTAGAAACCATATGTGTAGCACCTATTCCACTTTTGTCTAATGAATGCCTTTGTTGCCCTAGCAACATATCTAAAGAGCATTTTAGATTTGCAACTTCAGCCTTAAGTGCATCATTCTTTAAGATCATCTTTTCACAATTGCTTAAGTTGCTTGCTAACTTATTTTCAAGATCCTCATATGCATTTTGAGCAGCAAGTTTTTCTTTCTTTAATGACTCACAAGTAGAGAGGCTTTCAGCATGGGCATGCTCAAGTGTTTCATATGCAGTTTTATGAGATGCATGATCAAATTCAAGCAAATCAATACGTTTCTTATATGCTATATTTTTTCTAAATGCTTATTCATACTTATCATGCAATTCTTCAAATGCATCTTGTAGTTCATCAAAAGTGTAATCAATTCATTTATCGAGTCTTTTCGTGCCATTAAGCATAGATTTACCACTTCTTCAGAGTCTGAGTCACTTGATGAATCCAAATCATCCCATGCTGACATAGCTTTCTTCCCTTTGTTCTTAGGAAAATCAGATTTGGCTCTTTGATGTGGACACTCTGACTTGATATGGCCTGGACGATTGCAGCCAAAACACACCAGTGAGTCTTTCTTTTGCTCACTTGACTTGGCACCTTGAAAACCCCTTCCTTTCATTTGCCTTCTCTTTCGAAGAAATTTGACAAACTTCCTGGTAATTAGTGCCGTGTTCACATCATTGTACTCATCATTGAGTCTTGGTTCACATTTAAGAGCCAAATCATTCTTCTTTGGCTCTTTGGTTCCAGTTTGGAGTCATGTACGATTAGCTTGCCAATAAGCTCATCATATGTGAGAGTATTCAGATTCTGAGCTTCTTCAATGCCTGCGGCTTTTGGCTCCCATTCTTTAGGTAGAGATCTCTCTATGAGTGACGGGTCTTCCAAGTAAAGCTAACTCATTGCAAAGAATGGTGAAGCGTGTATCCATCTCTTGCACAGTTTCTCCAGCAGCCATTTGAAAGAGCTCATAGTCCCTCATTAGACAGTTGAGAATAGATTCCTTCACTTCATTGGTTCCTTATGTGTTACACAAAGAAGTCTCCATATTTCATAGGCTGTGTTGCATGAGCTAACCCTTTGGAATTCACTTTCGTTTATACCACATAGTAATATATTTTTGGCTTGTGCATCAAGCTTGGCTCTCCTTAGCTCGTCTTCAGACCAATACTGCATGTCTCTTTGAGGTCTGGCATAGGGACTCTGAACAATATTCCACATTTCAAGATCTTTTCCTTCAAAAAAAAATCTTCATTCTGAATTTCTAATAGTCAAAGTTCATTCCATCAAAATATAGAGCTTTGTTGACACTTGTACCTTCATAAGCCATGATCTTTTTCTCTAGAGATTAGTCCACAATACTGAGAACCTGACTTCGCCACCAATTGTTGGCCCAGAAAAGGCTTGGGGGGGAGGGGGGAGGGGATTGAATTAGCTTTTCCTCTTTTTCGGATTGTCTGAAGATTTGGCTGGACACAAAAGCCAAATGTGAAACTGTATGGAAATGCCATAATGAAGACTGAAAAATAAAGGACACACTTCTTGCCGGGGCCAATCCTCTATACCAAGCCGATCCTTGGGAAGTAGAAGGCGAAGCCGAATTTGGGGAAGGTGATCTGATTGTTTCTCATACAAATGGAGTGGCAAATCTAGAACTATCCGATCCATTCAAAGCTCGCCTGGATAAGCCATGGAAAAATGCCATGATAGTCAAATTGTTCGGTCGCCCTATTGGTTTCAAAGCGCTGCACTCTAATTTGCAGACTCTTTGGAAACCAAATAGACCGTTCAAAATTGTAGACCTGGAAAATAACTTCTGTGTGGTGCGTTTTTGGGAAGAAAAGGATTACCTTCATGCCTTGACGGACGGACCATGGCTCATATACCGCAGTGTGCTTAGTGTCCAACCCTGGACACCTAAGTTCCGTCCGTCCACCGGCAAGATTGACTCGGTAGTGACGTGGATCCAATTTCCCGACTTTCCCACCAACCGCTACCACTCCAGGATTCTTCGCCAACTCGGCAACATGGTGGGCAGGACAATCAGGCTTGACAGTAACTCCTCTAATCCTAGTAGAGCAAAATTTGCTAGAATTGCTGTGTGCCTTGATTTGACAAAGCCATTGCCGGGGACAGTACACTTGGAAGGTGAACCTTTAAAGGTAAGCTATGAAGGCTTGCCCGATATATGTTATATGTGTGGGAAACTTGATCATAATGTGTTAGGTTGCCCGGACGCTCCTCATGCACTGAATGAGACAATAGCGATATCAGCTACAGGTTTGATGGCATCTGGGAGGTCGGTTGCCATGTCCGGCGACGGACGGGGTGAATGGATGAATGCGCCAAAATTCTCGAGGCGCCCACCCCGACGCCAAATCACGAGTAATCAGGTTCCTCCATGGCCCCATAACCTTGTCCATCCAGCCAATTGATTTCAGCTTCTGAGTAATGCTCGGCCTGATGTCCGAACACCGGCCATCCTCCCCAGCCCTAATGCACCCCCCGATCTACAACAACCTTACCTAATGTCCTACCAGTGGTGTCTTCTATTCCGGATCCTCCCCCACTACCACCACACTCCATTGAAAGCCAACCCTCTCCCGATCAATCACCTGCCTTATCTACTCTCCAAGACTTTCTCGGGGAGGGGTCTATTAAGAAATCAAAAAGCAAACTTCACAACCGCCTCCAGAAGCAATCCATGAAAAAATCTCAACCAGTGAAAATTTCCAAACTCACAAAGGATAATCCCAAAAGACAAACCCTTAGAGATGTATCCATTGCCCAATCCTCCCAGTCTACTCCTGATCTTTCTCGGCCTCCCACTGGACCTCTTCCACCTACAGCTCCTTCCTCAGCCAATTACCCACTCGTCTCCTCCAATTTCCACCAGACCAACCCCCGACCTCGCAAATCCCAGAATCACACAACTGTGGTTCTGGGAGAAGAATGCCACAGCATGATTTTCTCTCCTGGCGCGTCCAGCTCCTATATGGACGTGGATCGGCGGACGGAGCCTCCCCAACCTCACTGACCGATCTACTCCCTCGAGCTTGTATGTTACCCGTTTCAGTTTAACCTCAGCCCGATCCTTGTACTGTCTCCAATGTTTTGTATGATTTGGGATTTTGATGTATCGTCATGTATAGTTCCATTTAGTCTATCATGTTTTCTTGTATAAGATAGAAGTCGATTTGAGCTAACGACTTCTAATCATGTATTAAGCTCACGTGTATTTTGATTAATATACTTCCCTGTTTCGACAAAAAAAAAAAATATAGGACACAAGCTATTTATAGTGGTCCCCCATTTAGGAGTACATCCACTACCTAAAGGCCCCTCTTTAGGATTTCTAACTATCCACACTAACTTGGCTTTTGTAGGTGAGCCAAATAACTTATGGTACACAAGTTTTTGCGGGCTTAACTTGCGAAACCTATCCAAAGCTGAACCTAGCATTGTCTATCCAGCAAGATTGTTCCCTAATCTTGCTGATTACAACCTCTCAATAATCAAAGCTTCAAGAGTGACTCACTCAAAAAGTTACACAAATTCGCACAAAGAATTTCTCACAAGGTATGTTCTTATCACAACTTAAAATCTCTTGAATGGCTAGGTTGAGTTGCTGTGAGGCTTCTACCCTCTATTTATAGATTCTAAGGATGGGGAGAGATGTTTTTCAACGGCTAATAATCGTCCAGGTGGCAGCCTAGTTGACTTGTTGCTTCATTAAATATAACTGTCCAGTAGATGAGCCAGATCTGGATATTTCTTGGACAGAAATCTTCTCTCTTTCAAAAGTTTTCAAAAATGGAAAGTGAAGGCCACTAAATCTTCTAGAAGTGAGAGAGGATGTGAGGACCCCTTTTTTGATCTTTTTCTGACCCTTGGAGAGCAAGCACAACGGTTAGTGCTGTTGTTTTAATGTCAACCACTTCTATGGACCACTGCTGCAAATTTTGGGACCTCTGCGCCAACTGCCCAAAAAGCGACCTTTTGGTCGAGCGGTGTAGCCAAATCTGCTGGTTTGGTTTTTGCAAAATCCAAAACTTTCTACCAATACTAAAATCACACAAGTCTTACAAAAATGTTTGTTAATCATCAAAATAATATAATGACCATTGAATAATCTTCATAAATACACTAAATATTGTTAGTCTTAATTAATTACTTAATGAAGTACTTAATCACATGTTTAGGCTAACAGTAGTGAGCTGCATTCACTTTGAGTACTAGGATGTTGAATGCTTAAGGGGTTGGGTGGATTGAGCACGTAGTATAAGGAAGCCAACCACCATGAAAGTGATATCTTATCCCAAAAGTCTATCCCACTACTCACATCTTCGTATGAATGCTCACATGGATGCTTGAGAATAACTACATTAAACTCAATTTTGAAAACCTTGAAGTTTGTTAGTATCAAAACATAGCTAACGCATAAGTAGGATTAATAAATATGTTTAAGCAAAATAAAAAACTAATCCACACAATCAAATACCTCTGCTACCATGCTTAATCAAGATTATAAAAAAACATCTAACACAAAGCACATGCTAATCCGACCTTAGGCCAACAACAATCTCATTTCCATCCAAGCTCAGCAAGAATCTAGCTGGTAAATATTTAGATTTTCAAGATATTTTCCCTTTTAGAAATTTGGCTGGTTTGTTTTATTGAGTTTTGATTATTTTGTTTCTTTTTCTATTTAAACTCATTTTCAACGATCTAAGCATAAATCTAGTAGATAAAAATTTTAATTTTCCAGATATTTTCTCTTTTTAATTTTGACAATTTGTTTTGTTTTGATTATTTGTTGCTATTTCTTTCTTATAGCATAAATCTAGTAGATAAAAATTTTAATTTTCCAGATATTTTCTGTTTTAAATTTTGACAATTTGTTTTGTTTTGATTATTTGTTTCTATTTCTTTCTTATAACGTACAAAATTAAGAGTAATTTAGTAGAATTCTATAGTTGATTATTCCTTATAATAATTTGTTTTGAGTTTTTAAGATGTCATAATCATTATCAGATCATGGGTATCTAGTATATTGAAATACTTGGCCGAGATGTGAAAGGCTAAATAGTCCCATCTCATAGGTATTGGGTTAGTCTTGATGGAGCTGAACAAAATGACAAGTACACATTATATGGTATTAGCAAATTTCCAGCAGTTCCAATTTTGTAGTTTGCTTCCCTTAAACTTGAACGGTTTGATTTTCTCTGCCGTCCAATGAGTTTTAAAGTTCCCGTAATTATCAGCTATACAGGAAAGGATTCTTACTGTAAATTTCAATGGTTAAATTTTATATTTTTTTCCTTTTTATAATAATATATTAGGTTGATTTTTTACTTTAATTTGACAAAATTATTTTGTAGGACGAGAATTTTCATTAATTATTTTTAGATTGGCTTGAGTATGGACTAAGCTAATAGATGTTTAATACTCTCATGGAAGGATAACTTTTTATCATGTCATAATTTTTATACAAAAATATAGGTTTTTTCAATGAAATTCGTTTTTATTCCTCATTTTACTTTTTGGTTTGTTGTTTTTTAACATATATTTTTTTGTAATGTAATTATATTTTAATTGTTTAGAATGTATTATAAATAATTAACATAATTCTTATTTAAATATTAAAAATGGGATACTCCGGTGGGAGATTAGTAATTGTGCAAAACAAATTACAAGGTTACAGAATATTCAACCAAGGTTGATTCCATCTTTTTTTTTTGGTTGGTTATTATAAATTAGTGTAAAGTTTTATATGTAGGATAGATTATAGTGTTAATTGGATTTTGAATAGAAATAGTGTTTAAATGGAATAACATTACTTTTTCTGTCGGTACAAAAAAAAGCATTACTTTTTCTGGGCGACTAATGTTAATATTATATTATGATTTGCTTTAAAGTAATCTAAAATACAGTTTTAGTAATGATTTGCTATTATATCTTCTTTTTATAAACCAAACGTAGTTGGACTGTTTTTTTTTTACTTTGGTTCTTTTACTTGTTTTGAAACCCTTTTTACATGATATATAAACCTGACTCCCTAATACAGAAAATCCTTCATCTGCCTCTGGTCCGGTTGGCTGGTGATCTCTCCAATATTTAAACCATTGGTGTCATGATTGACGAGAAGAAACTTGGACCAAAGTGGTAATGATAACACCTTTAATGTTCTGTTTTTCTTTCCAAAAGAAACTTCGGGCAGGAGTATTTCTCCAAGGAAAACGCCTCATGGGCCTGAAGACCAAAGCTTATAATAGGTCAAGCCCATGGTCATCAGTATCAAGAAACCCTAGATATGTTTCGACACAAAAAACCCTATATATGTTTCTCCTCCAAGTACAATAGGCTAAAAGTTCCGTACGGTGGCGTGCTAGTCTCCAAGTAAGTTCCCTGAATCAAACGATATATAGCTTCCGTAATTTATGGTCCTCTCACAGTCTCCAAATAACTTCCAAGAATCAAACAATACATATGGCTTCCGTAGTTTGTGTGGTTCCCCCATTGCGCTTTCGGATGCTTTGTTGTAATTCAAAATTTTAAAGCTAATTTTTATCAGAGTTGTTATTTCATTAGGCAACTATGTTTGTGTTCTTATTTGCTACTCTGCTAGTGAGTGCTGCGAAATAGTATATATAAGATTTAACGAATGGCATGCATATGTGGTTGGTCTGACTTGACTTGAAGAATCTGTAATCATAATTTGAGCATATAACATGTAGCAGGAAACTCATTGATGAAACTTAGACTATGTTCTATGTTTGGTATTGCGATGCATTGGGCACGAATACGAAATAGATATCTTGTTTTCTTTTTTGTGTTTGGTTAACTTTTTGGCCATAAAGTGTGAATAAGTGTCATCAAGCGGACAAACCTTTTGGTGGTATTCCTAAGGCTAAGACCTGTTGCTTTGGTTTGTCCTCAACCAGACAAACTTTTTTTGCTTTGCATTTGTGTTTGCTTTTGTTCTTCATCTTGTTATGAATTTGACAACAATAAGGTTTGGGGTGGTTGCAGGATTTCCAACAGATAAAAAAAGACATGTCAGAAATAGAAGTGAAGCAAAAACTAGTTAAGGAGGTAAATGTTGGCCTTCCTTCAGTAATTGTGGAGGAAATACTTGCATCTTTACCTATTGAGACAATAGTTCGATTCAGACAGCTTTCCAAGGAATGGTCCTGTTTCCTTGTTAGTGCTGAATTCCAAAATTTGAGAGCCAAGTTTGTATCTCCTGGTGACAAAACCCAAAAATTCCTCATATCAAGGCCTTGTGGTTTTTGGCTTCAAAACTTTGAGGATGTTCTTGAAGAGTCAATATATCGTTTAAAACACCGGAAAAATGATCTTTTTGTTAATCTTTCAACGCTTGGGGATCCTCTTGTAGGGTCAATACACAAAAAGAAGGGTGATCATGACGCCAAGGGTAGTTTTGAAGACAAGGAGGATCATAAGTTTGAACGCGGGTTTAAGTTGTCTTTTCCATTAAAGAGAGGGAATGTTTTCGATTTCTTAGGATCATGCAATGGATTGGTTCTTTTAGATCTTGAGGTGAGCCATGATCACTTTGTTTTGTGGAATCCATGTACTGGTATCTACAGAGAATTGCCAACAATTGATTATTATACAGCAAAACGTCCCAATTGGATAGCATATGGTTTTGGATATGATCCAGGCTCTCATGATAATAAAATCTTCTTATCTTGGACTTGGACTGATTCTTCAGGAGTCAGGGAGCAAAAGACTCAGATCTTCTCATTAAAAGCAAACTCTTGGAAGGAGATACCATCTCGTAATCATCAGAAGAATTTGCATTCTGCGGGAGTCTTCCTTCATGGAGCACTCCATTGGCTTGTCGATGATCAACTCATTGCTTTCGATTTAGAGAAAGAGATGTTTTATGATGTTCCTATACCACCTCCGGCCATAGGCTCCTTCTGTTTGCTAGGGATCCTGGGAAGGGAGTACCTTTGTGTATCTTTTCAGCCCAGCCTGGGGAAGCAACAATACTGGGTCATGATGGAATTTGGAGTTCATGAATCTTGGGTCCTAGCTTTTGATCTACACGATGCTCGATATGGGCAGGTATTTTATAAATGCCAAGATGTCTTGATACGACGATTTATGAACAATTATGGGTATGTGTGTCTACAACGAAAATTTGGTGAATTAAATATAATTGATTTTAGTGTTAAAGGAAGATTTGGAGAAGACTATTTCAGGATTTACCTCAGGACTTGCCTTGTACCATACACAGAGGGTGTAACTTCTCCATAAAACAGATTATGGAACAAGCATTTACAGTGATTACAGATAATTAGAAAGAGGTGAGTTTTTTTTTTTTAATTTTTTTCATTGTCTTTGAGCTGATGTTTTCCAGTATCTTAACTTGCGTTCGTTTCACTTTCATGATTAATCAGACTATATGGCTTACCTATGGTTCTTGACTACCAACTGAAATATATCTTTATTTAGTTTATTCTGCAGTCACTTAATAATTATTTGGTCGCCCGCGAAGAAAGTTTGGAAAGAAAGACAATGTTCACAAGGATGTGTAATCGAGCTTCCACCTTGTACTTTTCTATTTATAAGTACGATTAATATGAACATTATTGTTCAACAAATACTTTAGTTGTTATTGTCAAGACCCTAATTAATTGTTTTTCCAGTTCGTGTGTTTTTTTTTCCCCTATGTTTGGTACTACTGTATGTTTTTGGTACCATCTATAATTACTATATTTAGTAGTTTTCCAAGTACAGTTCATATGATTCTATAGGTTTCTATAATTTACTTTCCGTGGTGAAAAATCCCTCTACAAGAAAGCTGAATCTGCTTGAAATTCTCGAAGCCAAATGTGTCCCTAGTGAAGACACTTATGCTCTTCTTCTGAAGTCATACTACATGAATGAACAGATAAAGCTGAAGCTGTATTTGCTGAGATGAGGAAGCATAGCGTTCCTCCAAGTATGTCTTATATGCCTTATCTCCTTACTGGGCAAGAAGTCTTTATATTCATGAATTCTAGAAGACATGGAGAATAATATGTAAGAATGAGAGTGTTAAATCACCAAATGTTATGAATGAAAAAAGCAAAGGATAGCTAAATCAACAAATCCTGTGAATTTCGTCTGGTAGGAGTCTTTGTGGATATGCAATTTCCATTGGCTGCACCTTTTGCTGTGGTTATGTATATTTTTTATTTTCCTTGATCGTGGGAAATACGGCTGGTCTGCCAATTCTTCAAAGCTATTGTGTATTGCACATTCTACTATGAAATGTAACCTCACGTATTTTTTTTTTTTGAACTGCCAATGATTCATTAATCAGTTGCCTTAGGCAAGTCCCTATGCAACAAGAAGTACAATGCATCAGGTGGGCTGTTGATCCAATCTGTTGGGCAAACATCGGATCTTACAGCCTTACCTGTCCAGTCAGCCACACAGTTGGCTTTCCTGCTGATATGTGAGATAGAATATACAGAAAAGGACCTAGAAAGGTTAGAAATATCTCTAACAAAAGCATCAGTGTCCCAAAAGAAATCTTGTGGACTATTACAACGATTAACCGCTTCAAGGGAATCAGATTCGATGATCACACGTTGCAAGCCTGCAATCACAACCATCTCCCCAATCTGTGCAGAAATACAAGAACAAAGTAAAGTCCTCCCATCAACCAGACGTCCATGATTGTCCCTTACAACCACACCTACCCTGCCGTTAATTTTGAACACGTTTGGTTCGGGGGGGACCAGTGATGGGGGGTAGGATGTTGCACCATTGCTGGTAGTGGTAGTCTCGCTCTTTGGATATAAATAGATCTTGCTTTGCCAAAATCATTAGCTTGACGCCTAGCACTCTCCATTGTAGAGAGAGGATCAGGCATCTTCCCTCGGAATATTGCATTGTTTCTTGTCTTCCAAATCTCCCAACAAAGGTAGGCCAGAAGTGATAGCCTCTCTTGCAGCTCGTTGTCAAAAAGAATGCGATACAACCAAGCTTGAAAGCTAGAGAAACCTTGCATATCTGGGCAGTATCCTAAGGGACTTGAGAACCACACAGGTCTAGTCCAAGGACAAAAGAACAGGAGGTGTTCAATGGTTTCCTCCTCTGCCTTGCATAAAGAACACATAGGTGAATTAGTAATATGGCGTTTACACTTGTTAACATTCACTGGCAAAGCATTATGGCAAGCTTTCCACAAAAAAATTTCGAACGTTTGGCACAGCTGGGATCTTCCAAATTTTTTCCCATAAAGACACTCCTTATCTATGTGATGACTCCAACTGAGAATGCGTGGCAAGTCTTTGGTTGAGCAAGAGATTATAAGCAGATTTAACAGAAAAGAGACCATGCTTGTCCCAATGCCAGACTATAGTATCCCTTGACAAAGATGCAGCTAGAGGAATCTTGAGGATATCCTTCACCTCAGAGGCTGAAAAAAGATTGCGCAAAACAGAGATATTCCACCTACCTGATGATCTATGAATGAGCTGACTTACAGTAGTCATGTCAGTATTAGGTGGCCTGGCTGTGTGAATTGAGAAATCCTTAATGCTTGGGATCCATTTGTCCTCCCAAATGCTAATAAGAGTTCCATCTCCAACATTCCATCGTGCCCCTAGGCCCAAAACATACTGCAGTCTATGAGGCTAGACCAAGCCCAAGATGGCGAGCCTCCCTTTCTTGCATGCATGAAGTCTCACATTAGGATAATAGATTCCCTTCATAACACGGGCCCAAAGATCATTGGGAAATTTCACCAAGTTGCTAGCCATCAGTTGTTGAAATTTACACTGTTGATCAACTTACATGGGAAGGTGAGCTTAAGCACAAATTTCCCACCAACTATTAACTAAGGCAGAGGTAAATGTTCTATTCTTTTAGAGAAATTTCTTTCAAGCTCACTCAACCAGTGGATGAATTTGTAGATTGTTACTCTTTGACTATCTTTCGAAGTTTGATATTTTCCATTATTTAATATTGTGCATAAGATAATTACATACAATAGTACGCAGATTCTACAAGGTAAAAGTTCTGCAGATAAACATGGAAAGCCTACTAACGAGAGAAAATGTGGTGCACGGGACATTGAAATTGCTCCTGAGTCAGTTGAAACAGTATTCCAAAGCAAAGAGTATGATTATGATGGAACACTCGATTACACTAATTACAATGTCCATGAGGAAGTATACATCTTTTCAACCTGGGCATGCCCCCTCCTGGACTGCTGTAACTTTGTAGGGTCATCTGAGTAATTGTCCTTACACTTCAGTAGCAAACATTGAGATTCTGGGAGGCGTTTCAGGTACAACACCCCTTTATCGGTCTCCATGAGGGAGGATGAAGACTTCCTTAGTTCTTGAAGCAGAACAGGATGGTGTACTTTTTCTCCTCAGCAAGGGCACTGAAAGTATCGGAAATACAGTCGTCATGATAACATGTATTGGTCCGAACTCGTCAGAGGAAAGTTCTTGGATGATATCGTTGCAGGCAGAGGAATAAGTATAGATTTTATTCTGATTCCATTTCGATTCCTAGGTCCTTCTGGGCAACTTGACTTGGAGGTCTGTATATGGAATTCTACAGAACTTGGCAGAGATTGCTAATAGATTTTCCAACTTGTATAGTGTTATTTACACCAACCTTAGGCATTCATGACAGGGTAGTCGATTCAAAGCAGTATCAGTCTCCTGAAAGAAGCTATGATATACCATCATCTTATCCATCATACATATTCAGTTCTCTTTGTTATCTTTTGCACTTTAACGGTGCCCAAGCCATTTGGTGAGATATCGTTGCATTCCCAACACATTGTACCTGGGAGCCAAAGGTTCCCTTATTATCTAAACTTGGCTGTCAAAATCAGCATTTGGTAGATTTAAGACTTTTAAGTATGGATTTGATATATCGTTTTATATAATTTGATAGTAATACTGTGTGACCCA
>JAKUCV010006016.1:0-12092 GCA_028386065.3 Turnera subulata
TTTTCGTTTTTCGAACAATTTAAATCCCGTAAATCGGGAAAAATGGAAAAGCACCTCAGATGACCTCAAAATGTCCGAGGAAGGCATCCCAAAATCCTTATAAATTATCCTCATATTTGTGGAATCATCTTAGGTAGCATTTTAAATGGTGGAATTGGAGATTGCTCCTATGCGTTGGTTCACTGGGCCATTGGGGCGCTATTGGTGCGCCATTGGGGAGCTATTTGTGCGATTTTTGAGTTTTGAGCAGAAATTTTTATTTTTGAGTTTTAAGCTGAAATTTTCTACACACACCAATAAAAATCTAATCCAACTACCTGCAAAATTTCAGATTTTTCTGAGAAGTGGAAGTCCAACTTTTTATTTTTGGAACAATTAAAATCCCGTAAATCGGGAAAAATGGAAAAGCACCTAAGATGAGCTCAAAATGTCCGAGGAAGGTATCCTAAAATCCTTATAAACAATTCACATATTCGTGGAATCATCTTGGGTAGTATTTGACATGGTGGACTTGGAGATTGCTCATTGGTGCGCCATTGGTGCGATTTTTGAGTTTTGAGCTGAAATTTTCATTTTTGAGTTTTGTGCTGAAATTTCACACACACACCAATAAAAAGCCAATCCAAATACCTAAAAATTTCAGATTTTTCTGAGATGTGGAAGTCCGACTTTTCGTTTTTGGAACAGTTAAAATCCCAGAAATCGGGAAAAATGGAAAAGCACCCCAGATGAGCTCAAAATGTCCGGGGAAGGCATCCAAAAATCCTTATAAATCATCCCCATATTTGTGGAAACATCTTAGGTAGCATTTTACATGGTGGATTTGGAGATTGCTCATTGGTGCGCCATTGGTGCGATTTTTGAGTTTTGAACTGAAATTTTGATTTTTGAGTTTTGTTCTGAAATTTCGTACGCACACCAATAAAAATCCAATCCAACTACCTGCACAATTTCAGATTTTTCTGAGATGTGGAAGTTCGACTTTTCGTTTTTGGAACAATTAAAATCCCGTAAATTGGGAAAAATGGAAAAGCATCCCATATGAGCTCAAAATGTCCGGGGAAGGCATCCAAAAATCCTTATAAATCAACCCCATATTTTCGAAAACATCTTAGGTAGCATTTGACATGATGGATTTGGAGATTGCTCATTGGGCGCCATTGGTGCGCTATTGGTACGATTTTTGAGTTTTGAGCTAAAATTGTTATTTTTGAGTTTTGAGCTGAACTTTTGTACACACACCAATAAAAATCCAATCCAACTCTCTGCAAAATTTCAGATTTTTCAGAGATGTGGAAGTCCGATTTTTTATTTTTGGAACAATTTAAATCCCGTAAATCGGGAAAAATGGAAAAGCACCTCAGATGAGCTCAAAATGTCCGGGAAAAGCATCCAAAAATCCTTATAAATCATCCCCAAAATTTTGGAATCGTCTTAGGTACAATTTGACATGGTGGTTTTGGAGATTGCTGGTATGCATTGGTTCACTGGGCCATTGGGGCGCTATTGCGGCGTCATTGGTGGGATTTTTGAGTTTTGTGCTAAAATTTTGTACACACGTCAAAAAACTTCCAATCCAACTTCCTGCAAAATTTCAGATTTTTCTGAAATGTGGAAGTTCGATTTTTTATTTTTTGAACAATTACAATCCTGTAAATTGCAAAAAGTGGAAAAGCAATTCAGATAAGCTCAAAATGTGAACGCTTCCAAAAATCCATATAAATCATCCCCATATTTGTGGAATCTTCTTAGGTGGCATTTTACATGGTGGATTTGGAGATTGCTCTTATGCATTGGTTCACTAGGCCATTGGGGCGCTATAGGGGTGCCATTGGTGCGCCTTTGGGCCGCCATTGGTGAGCTACTGGTACGATTTTTGAGTTTTGAGCTGAAAATTTATTTTTGAGTTTTGAGCTAAAATTTTGTACACACACCAATAAAAATTCAATCAAACTACCTGCGAATTTTCAGATTTTTCTGAGACATGGAAGACCAACTTTTTACGTTTGGAACAATTAAAATCCCGTAAATCTGAAAAAATGGAAAAGCACCTCACATGACCTCAAAATGTCCGAGGAAGGCATCCAAAAATTATTATAAATCATCCCCATATTTGTGGAATCATCTTAGGTTTAAACGGTGGATTTGGATATTGCTCTTATGCATTGGTTCACTGGGCCATTAGGGCGCTATAGGGGCGCCATTGGTGCGCCATTGGGGCGCTGTTGGTGCGCCATTGGTGAGCTATTTGTGCGATTTTTGGGTTTTGAGCTGAAAATTTTATTTTTGAGTTGAAATTTTCTACACACACCAAAAAAAATACAATCCAACTACCTGCAAAATTTTAAATTTTTCTGAGAAGTGGAAGTCCAATTTTTTTTTGAACAATTAAAAACCCGTAAATCGGGAAAAATAGAAAGGCACCTCAGATGACCTCAAATTGTCCGAGGAAGGAATCCAAAAATCCTTATAAATGATCCCCATATTTTTAGAATCATCTTAGGTAGCATTTGACATGGTGGATTTGGAGATTGCTCATTGGTGCGCCACTGGTGCGCTATTGGTGCGATTTTTTAGTTTTGAGCTGAAATTTTGATTTTTGAGTTTTGTGCTGAAATTTTGTACACAGACCAATAAAAATCCAATTTAAGTGCCTGCAAAATTTCAGATTTTTCTGAGATGTTGTAGGCCGACTTTTTATTTTTGGAACAATTTAAATCCCGTAAATCGGGAAAAATGGAAAAGCACCTCAGATGACCTCAAAATGTCCGAGGAAGGCATCCAAAAATCCTTATAAATCATCCCCATAATTGTGTAATCATCTTAGGTAGCATTTTAAATGGTGGATTTGGATATTGCTCTTATGCATTGGTTCACTGGGCCATTGGGGCGCTGTAGGGGCGCCATTGTTGCGCCATTGGGGCGCTGTTCGTGCGCCATTGGTGAGCTATTTGTGCGATGTTTGGGTTTTGAGCCGAAAATTTTATTTTTGAGTTGAAATTTTCTAAATACACCATTAAAAATACAATCCAACTACCTGCAAAATTTCAGATTTTTTTGAGAAGTGGAAGTCCGATTTTTTATTTTTTGAACAATTAAATCCCGTAAATCGGGAAAAATGGAAAAGCACCTCAGATGACCTCAAAATGTCCGAGGAAGGAATCCAAAAATCCTTATAAATGATCCCCATATTTGTAGAATCATCTTAGGTAGCATTTGACATGGTGGATTCGGAGATTGCTCATTGGTGCACCACTGGTGCACTATTGGGGCGCCATTGGTGCGAGTTTTCAGTTTTGAGCTGAAATTTTGCTTTTTGAGTTTTGTGTTGAAATTTTGTAAACAGACAATAAAAATCCAATCCAACTGCCTGCAAAATTTCATATTTTTCTGAGATGTTGTTGTCCGATTTTTATTTTTGGAACAATTTAAATCCCGTAAATCGGGAAAAATGGAAATGCACCTGAGATGACCTCAAAATGTCCAAGGAAGGCATCCAAAAATCCTTATAAATCATCCCCATTTTTGTGGAATCATCTTAGATAGCATTTTAAATGGTGGATTAGGGTATTGCTCTTACGCATTGGTTCACTGGGCCGTTGGGGCGCTATAGGGGCGCCATTGGTGCGCCGTTGGGGCGCTGTTGGTGCGCCATTGGTGAGCTATTTGTCCGATTTTTGGGTTTTGTGCTCAAAATTTTGTTTTTGAGTTGAAATTTTCTAAACACACCAATAAAAATACAATCCAACTACCTGCAAAATTTCAAATTTTTCTGAGAGGTGGAAGTCCGATTTTTTATTTTTTGAACAATTAAAATCCCGTAAATCGGGAAAAATGGAAAAGCACCTCAGATGACCTCAAAATGTCCGAGGAAGGAATCCAAAAATCCTTATAAATGATCCCCATATTAGAATCATCTTAGGTAGCATTTGACATGGTGGATTCGGGGATTGCTCGTTGGTGCGCCACTGGTGCGCTATTGGGGCGCCATTGGTGCGATTTTTCAGTTTTGAGCTGAAATTTTGATTTTTGAGTTTTGTGATGAAATTTTGTACACACACCAAAAAAACTTCAATCCAACTTTCTGCTAAATTTCAGATTTTTGTGTGTTGTGGAAGTCTGACTTTCTATTTTTGGAACAATTAAAATCCCATAAATCTGGAAAAATGGAAAAACACCTCAGATGACCTCAAAATGTCCGAGGAAGGCATCCAAAAATCCTTATAAATCATCCCCATATTTTTGGAACCATATTAGGTAGAACTTGACATGGTTGATTTAGAGATTGCTCGTTGGAGCGCCATTAGGGCGCTATTGGTGCGCCATTGCTGCTATTTTTGAGTTTTGAGCTGAAATTTTGATTTTTGAGTTTTGTGCTGAAATTTTGTACACACACCAATAAAAATCCAATCCAACTCCCTGCAAAATTTCAGATTTTGCTGTGTTGTGGAAGTCCGACTTTTTATTTTTGGAACTATTAAAATCCCCTAAATCGGGAATAATGGAAAAGCACCTCAGATGACCTCAAAATGTCCGAGGAAGGCATACAAAAATCCTTATATATATTCCCCATATTTGTGGAATCATCTTAGGTTGCATTTTACAAGGTGGATTTGGAGATTGCTCTTATGCATTGGTTCACTGGGTCATTGGGGCGCTATAGGGGTGCCATTGGTGCGCCATTGGGCCACTATTGGTGCGCCATTGGTGAGCAATTGGTGCGATTTTTGAGTTTTGAGCTGAAATTTTATACACACACCAATAAAAATCCAATCCAACTACCTGAAAATTTTCAGATTTTTCTGAGATGCGGAAGTCCGAATTTTTATGTTTGGAACAATTAAAATCCGATAAATCGGGGAAAAAAAAAGCACCTCAGATGACCTCCAAATGTCCGAGGAAGGCATCCAAATGTCCTTATAAATCATCCCCATACTTGGTGAATCATCTTAGGTAGCATTTTAAAGGGTGGATTTGGAGAATGCTCCACTGGGCCATTGGGGCGCTGTAGGGGCGCATTTGGGGGGCTATTGGTGCACCATTGATGAGCTATTAGTGCAATTCTTCAGTTTTGAGCTGAAATTTTCTACTGACACCAATAAAAATCCATTCCAACTGCCTGCAAAATTTCAGATTTTTCTGAGAAGAGGAATTCCGACTTTTTATTTTTGGAACAATTAAGATCCCGTAAATCGGGAAAAATGGAAAAGCACCTCAGATGACCTCAAAATGTCCGAGGAAGGCTTCCAAAAATCCTTATAAATCATCACCATATTTGTGGGAACATCTTAGGTAGCATTTGACATGGTGGATTTGGAGATTGCTCATTGGGGCACCATTGCTGCGCTATTGGTACGATTTTTGAGTTTTGAGCTAAAATTTTGTACACATACCAATAAAAATTCAATCCAACTGCCTGCAAAATTTCATATTTTTCTGAGATGAGGAAGTCTGAATTTTTATTTTTGGAACAATTTAAATCCCGTAAATCGGAAAAAATGGAAAAGCACCTCAGATGTGCTCAAAATGTCCGGGAAAGGCATCCAAAAATCCTTATAAATCGTCCTCATATTTGTGGAATCAATGTAGGTAGCATTTGACATGTTGGATATGGAAATTGCTCTTATGCATTGGTTCACAGGGCCATCGGTGCGCTATTGAAGCGCCATTGGTGCGCTATTGGGGCGATTTTTGACTTTTGAGCTGAAATTTTGATTTTTGAGTTTTGTACTGAAATTTTGTACACACGTAAATAAAAATTCAATTCAACTACCTGCAAAATTTCGGATTTTTCTGAAATGTGGAAGTCCAATTTTTAATTTTTGGAACATTTAAAATCTTGTAAATCGGAATAAATTTAAAAGCACCTCAGATAAGCTCAAAATGTCCAGGGAAAGCATCCAAAAATCCTTGGTAGCATTTTACATTGTGGATTTGGAGACTGCTCATTGGTGCGCCATTGGTGAGATTTTTGAGTTTTGAGCTGAAATTTTGATTTTTGATTTTTGTGCTGAAGGATTGTACGCACACCAATAATAATACAATCCAACTACCAGCTAAGTTTCAGATTTTTCTGAGATGTGGAAGTCCGACTTTTTATTTTTCGAACAATTAAAATCCCGTAAATCGGGAAAATTGGAAAAGCACCTCAGATGACCTTAAAATATACGAGGAAGGCATCCAAAAATCCTTATAAATCATCCTCATATTTGTGGAATCATCTTAGGTAGCATTTTACATGGTGGATTTGGAGATTGCTCATTGGTGCGCCATTGGTGCGATTTTTGAGTTTTGAGCTGAAATTTTGATTTTTGAGTTTTGTGCTGAAATTTTGTACACACACCAATAAAAATCCAATCCAACTACCTGCAAAATTTCAGATTTTTCTGTGATGTGGAAGTCCAACTTTTAATTTTTGGAACAATTAAAATCCGTAAATCGGGAAAAATGGAAAAGCGCGTCCGATGACCTCAAAATGTCCGAGGAGCACCTCTGATGACCTCAAAATGTCCGAGGAAGGCTTACAAAAATCCTTATAAGTAATCCCTATATATGTGGATTCATCTTAAGTAGCATTTTAAATGGTGGATTTGGAGATTGCTCTTATGCATTGGTTCACTGGGTCATTCGGGCGCTATAGGGTCGACATTGGTGCGCCATTGGGCCGCTATTTGTGCACCATTGGTGAGCTATTGGTGCGATTTTTGAGTTTTGAGCTGAAATTTTTATTTTTGAGTTTTGAGCTGAAATTTTGTACACATACCAATAAAAATCCAATCCAACTACTTGCAAATTTTCTGATTTTTCTGAGAAGTGGAAGTCCGACTTTTTATGTTTGGAACAATTAAATTCCCGTAAATCGGGAAAAATGGAAAAGCACCTCAGATGACCTCAAATTGTCCGAGGAAGTCATCCCCGTATTTGTGGAATTGTCTTAGGTAGCATTCTAAGTGGTGGACTTGGAGATTGCTCTTATGCGTTGGTTCATTGGGCCATTGGGCGGCTATAGGGGCGTCATTGGTGCGCCATTGGGACGCTATTGGTGCGCCATTGGTGAGCGATTGGTGCGATTTTTGACTTTTGAGCTGAAATTTTGATTTTAAACTTTTGAGCTGAAATTTTGTACACATAGGAATAAAAACCCAATCCAAATACCTGCAAAATTTCAGATTTTTCTGAGAAGTGGAAGTACGACTTTTTAATTTTTGGAACAATTAAAATCCCATAAATCAGGAAAAATTTAAAAGCACCTCAGAGGACCTCAAAATGTACGAGGAAGGAATCCAAAATTGCTTATAAATTATCCCCATATTTTTGGAATCATCTTAGGTAGCATTTGACATGGTGGATTTGGAGATTGCTTGTTGGTGCGCCATTGGTGCGATTTTTGAGTTTTGAACTGAAATTTTGATTTTTGACTTTTTTGCCGAAATTTTGTACACACACCAATAAAAATCCAATCCAACTACCTGCTCAATTTGAGATTTTTCTGACATGTGGAAGTCCGATTTTTTATTTTTGGAACAATTAAAATCCCGTAAATCGGTAAAAATGCAAAAGCACCTCAAATGAGCTCAAAATGCCCGGGGAAGGCATCCAAAAATCCTAATAAATCATCCCCATTTTTGTGGAATCATCTTAGGTAGCATTTTAAATGGTGGATTTGGAGATTGCTCTTATGCATTGGCTCACTGGCCATTGGGGCCATTGGTGAGCTATTGGTGCGATTTTTGTGCTTTGTGCTGAAATTTTTATTTTTGAGTTTTGAGCAGAAATTTTGTACACACACCAATAAAAATACAATCCAACTACCTGCAAAATTTCAGAATTTTCTGAGAAGTGGAAATCCGACTTTCTATTTTTGGAACAATTAAAATCCCGTAAATCAGGAAAAATGGAAAAGCACCTCAGATGACCGCAAAATGTCCGAGGAATGCTTCTAAAACTCCTTATAAATCATCTCCGTATTTTTGGAATCATATTAGGTAGCATTTGACATGGTGGATTTGGAGATTGCTCATTGGTGCGCCATTGGTGCGCTACTGGTGCGATTTTTGAGTTTTGAGCTGAAATTTTGATTTTTGAGTTATGAGCTGAAATTTTGTACAAACAAGAACAAAAATCCAGTACAACTACCTTCAGAATTTCAGATTTTTCTGAGATTTGGAAGTCCGATTTTTTAATTTTTGGAACAATTAAAATCCCGTAAAACAGAAAAAATGAAAAAGCGCCTCAGATGACCTTAAAATGTCCGGGGAAGGCATCCAAAAATTTTTATAAATCATCCCCGTATTTTTGGAAACTTCTTAGGTAACATTTGACTTGTTGCATTTGAAGATTGCTCATTGGGGCGCCAATGTAGCGCTATTGGCGCGCCATTGGGGCGCTATTGGTGCCCCATTGGTGCGCTATTGTTACGATTTTTTAGTTTTGAGCTGAAATTTTTTTTTTTGAGTTCTGCGCTGAAAAATTGTACACAAACCAATAAAAATCCAATCCAACTACCTGCAAAATTTCAGACTTTTCTGAGAAGTGGAAGTCCGACTATCTATTTTTGGAACAATTAAAATCCCGTAAATCGGGAAAAATGGAAAAGCACATCAGGTGACCTCAAAATGTCCGAGGAAGGCATCCAAAAATCCATATAAATCATCCCCATATTTTTGGAATCATCTTAGGTAGCATTTGACATGGTGGATTTGGAGATTGCTCATTGGTGCGCCATTGGTGCGCTATTGGTGCGATTTTTGTGTTTTGAGCTGAAATTTCATACACACACGAATAAAAATCCAGTCCAACTACCTGAAAAATTTCAGATTTTTCTGAGATTTGGAAGTCCAACTTTTTAGTTTTGGAACAATTAAAATTCCGTAAATCGGGAAAAATGGGAAAGCACCCCTGAAGAGCTTAAAATGTCCGGGGAAGGCATCCAAAAATTCTTATAAGTCATCCCCATATTTCTGGAAACTTCTTAGGTAGCATTTGACATGGTGGATTTGGAGATTGCTCATTGGGGCGCTATTGGCGCGCCAATAGGGCGCTATTGGTTCGCTATTGGTACAATTTTTGAGTTTTGAGCTGAAATTTTTATTTTTGAGTTCTGAGCTGAAATTTTGTACACACACCAATAAAAATCCAATCCAACAACCTGCAAATTTTCAGATTTTTCTGAGATGTGGAAGTCTCACTTTTTATTTTTGAAACAATTAAAATCCCGTAAATCGGAAAAAATGGAAAAGCACCTCAGATGACCTCAAAATTTCCGAGGAAGGCATCCAAAAATGCTTATAAATTATCCCCATATTTTTGGAATCATCTTAGGTAGCATTTGACATGGTGGATTTGGAGATTGCTTAATGGTGCGATTTTTGAGTTTTGAGCTCAAATTTTGATTTTGAGTTTTGGGCTGAAATTTTGTACACCCACCAATAAAAATCCAATCCAACTACCTGCTCAATTTCAGATTTTTCTGAGATGTGGAAATCCGATTTTTTATTTTTGGAACAATTAAAATCCCGTAAATCGGGAAAAATGCAAAAGCACCTCAGATGAGCTCAAAATGTCCGGGGAAGGCATCCAAAAATCCTAATAAATCATCCCCATTTTTTTGGAATCATATTAGGTAGCATTTTAAATGGTGGATTTGGAGATTGCTCTTATGCAATGGTTCACTGGCCAATGGGGCGCTATAGGGGCGCCATTGGCGCGCCATTGGTGAGCTATTGGTGCGATTTTTGTGTTTTGTGCTGAAATTTTTATTTTCAAGTTTTGAGCAGAAATTTTGTACACACCAATAAAAATCCAATCCAACTACCAGAAAAATTTCAGATTGCTCATTGGTGCGCCATTGGTGCGATTTTTGAGTATTGAGCTGAAATTTTGATTTTTGAGTTTTGAGCTGAAATTTTATACACACATGAATAAAAATCTGTCCAACTACCTGAAAATTTTAAGAATTTTCTGAGAATTGGAAGTCCAACTTTTATTTTTGGAAAAATTAAAATCCCGTAGATCGGGAAAAATGGAAAAGCACCCCAGATGACCTTAAAATGTCCGGGGAAGGCATCCAAAAGTCTTTATAAATCATCCCCATATTTTTGGAAACATCTTATGTAGCATTTGACATGGTGGATTTGGAGATTGCTCATTGGGGCGCCATTGGCGCGCCATTGGTGCGCTATTGGTACGATTTTTTAGTTTTGAGCTGAAATTTTTATTTTTGAGTTCTGAGCTGAAATATTGTACACAAACCAATAAAAATCCAATCCAACTACCTGCAAAATTTCAGACTTTTCTGAGAAGTGGAAGTCCGACTATCTATTTTTGGAACAATTAAAATCCCGTAAATCGGGAAAAATGGAAAAGCACATCAGGTGACCTCAAAATGTCCGAGGAAGGCATCCAAAAATCCATATAAATCATCCCCATATTTTTGGAATCATCTTTGGTAGCATTTGAGATGGTGGATTTGGAGATTGCTCATTGGTGCGCAGTTGGGGTTCTATTGGTGCGATTTTGAGTTTTGAGCTGAATTTTTGATTTTTGATGTTTGAGTTGAAGTTTTGTACAAACAAGAATAAAAATACAGTACAACTACCTGCAAAATTTCAGAATTTTATGAGAAGTGGATGTCCGATTTTTTAATTTTTGGATCAATTAAAATCCCGTAAATCGGGGAAAATGGAAAAGCTCCTCAGATGACCTCAAAATGTCCGAGGAAGGCTTCTAAAAATCCTTATAAATCATCCCAATATTTGTGGAATCATTTTAGGTAGCATTTGACATGGTGGATTTGGAGATTGCTCATTGGTGCGCCAATGGTGCGCTATTGGTGCGATTTTTGATTTTTGAGCTGAAATTTTATACACACACGAATAAAAATCCAGTCCAACTACCTGAAAAATTTCAGATTTTTCTGTGATTTGGAAGTCCACCTTTTTATTTTTTGGAACAACTAAAATCCCGTAAATCGGGAAAAATGGGAAAGCACCCCAGATGAGCTTAAAATGTCCGGGGAAGGCATCCAAAAATCCTTATAAGTCATCCCCACATTTTTGGAAACTTCTTAGGTAGCATTTGACGTGGTGGAATTGGAGATTGCTCATTGGGGCGCCATTGGTGCGCTATTGGCGCGCCAATGGGGCGCTATTGGTGCGCTCTTTGTACGATTTTTGAGTTTTGAGCTGAAATTTTTATTTTTGAGTTCTGAGCTGAAATTTTGTACACACACCAATAAAAATCCGATCCAACTACCTGCAAATTTTCAGATTTTTCTGAGATGTGGAAGTCCCACTTTTAATTTTTGGAACAATTAAAATCCCATAAATCAGGAAAAATGGAAAAGCACCTCAGATGAGCTCAAAATGTCCGTGGAAGGCATCCAAAAATCCTAATAAATCATTCCCATTTTTGTGGAATCATCTTAGGTAGCATTTTAAATGGTGGATTTGGAGATTGCTCTTATGCATTGGTTCACTGGCCATTGGGGCGCTGTAGGGGCGCAATTGGCGCGCCATTGGTGAGCTATTGGTGCGATTTTTGTGTTTTGTGCTGAAATTTTTATTTTTGAGTTTTGAGCAGAAATTTTGTACACACACCAACAAAAGTCCAATCCTACTACCTGTAAAATTTCAGATTTTTGTGAGAAGTGGAAGTCCAACTTTCTATTTTTGGAACAATTAAAATCCTGTAAATCAGGAAAAATGGAAAAGCACCTCAGATGACCTCAAAATGTCCGAGGAAGGCATCTAAAACTCCTTATAAATCATCCCCATATTTTTGGAGTCATATTAGGTAGCATTTGACATGGTGGATTTGGAGATTGCTCGTTGGTGCGTCATTGGTGCGCTATCGGTGCGATTTTTGAGTTTTGAGCAGAAATTTTAATTTTTGAGTTTTGAGCTGAAATTTTGTACAAACAAGAAAAAAAATCCTGTACAACTACCTGCAAAATTTCAGATTTTTCTGAGAATCGGAAGACCTATTTTTTTATTTTTGGAACAATTAAAATCCCATAAAACAGGAAAAATGGAAAAGCGCCTCAGACAACCTCAAAATGTCCGAGGAAGGCTTCCAAAAATCCTTATAAATCA
>JAKUCV010006017.1:0-35496 GCA_028386065.3 Turnera subulata
TGATTCCATTGTTTAGAGAGAATTTTAATCTTCCTTTTTTCTTCTCTTCTGCTTTTGGATATTGTGGAAGGAGGGTATTCCTTGTGTTTCGTATCTAGAAAAAGCTAGGTTGCAGTAAAGGCAAAGAGTATAAAATAAGTTCCCTCTAACTTTAATAACCTCCTTTATATCGCTTTTGATTCATGAAAAAAAAAAAAAAAGGAATAAGAGAGAGCAATTTGTACACCCAGGCTAGGCCGCCCCTGTTACCTCACCAACCCAAACCCCTAAAATTTGTGATGCCACGATCCGCCCTCGCATTCTTCTTTATCATTTTGTGCGTATAAAGTTGACATTCTTTTTTCCACTCCCGCGCCCACACTTCTTTAATTCCTATATGGGATCTTATCCTTATTTTCCTATGTGCTGGCTATCAATCTGGTGTATGTACGTATATATATATATATATATATTCATTTTTTCAGATTATAATTAATAATTAATGTACACAATTGCCTTTAACTTGTTTTCTCTTGTTTTGATGCACAAGTATTACGGTATTACATTAGCATAAAAGAAATACGGTATTACATTGTGTATTGAGTAGAATTTATTTCCCACTAAGGGATGCTAGCTAGTATTGTTTTTTTTTTTTTTTTGGATTAGTCGTGAACACAAGGATTAATGGACAATGTTTTCCTTTTTGATATAAGACATGGAAAATGTAAAACGAAAGGGTGGTATTGCACTGCAGCTTTTTCTAGGGTGGCCCTTGGCGTACGAATTGAGCCGGTTATAAGGTACGTTGTACATACCCTATAACATATAGTTTATGGTACTACAAGCAACTCGTAGGTTATAGGGCATGTGGAAGGAAGTGTGGCCCTGAAAATTACATATCATAAAATGAGGAATATATTGCAATACAGAATGTATACTTTTTTATATTACAATCAGCACGACCAATATTCGATCGGAATAGATGACGGAAGGGAAAGAAAGTGAAATAACTTTGTGTTATTGGGATTTTTTTCTAGACCAACTTAGTTTTGTCTGAAAATTGCTAATAATTGTGGGCTAAAGGCAAATTAAGTGAAAAAAAAATTATGATACTACAACATACACAATTGCGACTGGTCGAATAGAACTCATCATTGTGCATTTGATGTTTGTGGGAAGAATAATGTTTACTCTACCGAATTTCCAGTTATTGGTTTTCTTTTTCGATGCTAATCACAGTTGGATTTTTTTTTTTTTTTGATCATACAGTTGGATTTAAATGACCAAAGTGTAATTGTGAAAAAGCATAAGGTACCTAAAAAATTGAAACAGTGACACGAGAACATAAAACAAAACAGAAAAGAATGGATGATGTGTCTGGGACCTCCTTGCATCTGCCTCTCTTCTTTCCAAGTACGATCACTTCAATTGGCAAAAGCCAAAAACCTATGTGCTCAAAAAAAGAAAGTGGGGGTGCATGGGGACGCTTAGCTCTTTGGCCCTGCAAAAAAAAAAGAAATAATACTTTTCAGGAGAAGTTTCTAAAGAAAATATGGTTAAAATTCGTGATCCATGGTTCAGAGGGCCATCAAGATTGGGAGCAACTTTTAAACATTGCTTTAATTACCTAAAAACCTTCCCATGTTTAGTCAAAATGCCATGTTTTCCTTTAGTTTTTTGTTTTTTCTGTCAAATATTTCTTGTGGTTGAAGACCTAGCAGTGCAACTAGTTAAATATGATTTGGTAACAATTATGACATGTTAATGTTCTTTTTCTGAATAGATATTAATGTAATATGATGCTCTCGTTTTATCAAATAAAGAACACATCTTTCCCTTGGGTTGTCCTTGAAAGCGTAGATAAGTCATTCATAAGAGTTAATTTTTGATATCTTCAGTCAAAGAACTCCGCAAGATATATAGTTTAAATATTCAGGTTGAGTGGTTTTATGAGTTATTTTGTTTTGGAGAACAATTTTCATTCTTTGACACTTCCAGTACTAAGTTAATTTGATAATCACGAGATAAGAAAGAATAAATGCAAAATCAACATAGGATTGTCTTTTACATATGATCCCAAACGTGTTTTCCTGTTCTAGATATGTGGCTGTCCAACAGTGTACTGACTAGTTCTTTCTCTTAACTTTTTTTTTTCCTAACTTGAGCATCATCCGTGTGTCTTGATGAATTGGATGCGAATCTTATTGCCATCCAGAAAAAGGTCCCAATTGGATAAATCCAATTGCTTTCTCCAACTCTTCCAATATGCTTCCATATTAAGGGAATTGCAAGAAAATGCAGTTTTGGATAATAATAACAAAAAAATATTAGTGAGAGAAATGAAAAAAAAAACACTAAAATGTAGGCAATTGTCGCTATACCAAAAAAAAAAAAAATGAAACCGTACACCAGGACACGTCTCTATTTCCGTATGCAAAATTCCTCATAGTGCAATTACTTTTATCTTATGGGTGTGCAACGCCAGCTTCCGATTTTTTGTCCAGTAACAATCAAAAGGAGATTTTGAAACCGACCCAAATATCTAATGGAACATTCTCGTTTTGCTTCGCAATCAAAGAAAGCTGGCCAATGCCAATCCATTCCCCTAAGCAAACTCCTATATAAATAAGTCCCCATGAGCCTCAAGCTCATCACACCAAAATCTCAACCTGGTTTAAGCACATTTCCTTAGTAGCTAGCTAACTCCCATAGCTTCTTTCTTTCAATCTTTAGCATTTTATTCATCCACACTTAAAAAGCTTCTCATTCTTCATTCTTTGAACTTACATCCCACCAAAGCTATCTTTGTTCATCATCATCTTTGACAAATGGATAGAGTAACAAAGTTGGCATCCGAGAGGCCAGTGGTTGTCTTCAGCAGGAGCACATGCTACATGTGCCATACCATCAAGGCCCTCTTCAGTGATTTCGGGGCGAACCCGGCGGTGCACGAGCTTGATCAGATGCCTAGAGGGCGGGAGATCGAGCAAGCACTGGCCAGGCAGGGATACCCAACTGTGCCGGTGGTGTTTATTGGTGGTGAACTTGTTGGTGGAGCCAATGAGGTCATGAGTCTTCACCTCAATCGGTCCTTGATCCCCATGCTTAAGAATGCAGGAGCATTGTGGGTTTGATCACGTACATCCGCGGATGGCTCCCCTACCCTGCTTACTTGCCCATCAGGCACTAATTATCAATATATAACAAATCTATATATAATACTTTAACATATGTATGTGATCGTAATACCTATAGGTGTCGGATGGCTAATTAAGTATCGTTGAGGTTACTAATATATATATATATATATATATATATAGTTGTAATGAGATGCATAGTTCACGTGCTCGCGTGTATATGTACTCCTTTTTTGTAACGTAATAATATTGCTATGCCTTTCTTCTAATGAAATTGCACTACTTGGCTACTTGCATCTTTTTATTGCGTTTCTGCTTTAGGACTGGGCGCATTTTACCACGAACGAATTCACCTTCAAACTTTATATATATATATAATAAGAACAATTTGAAAACTTATAGAAATGTCATAAATTTATGCTACTCGAAATGCGACGGCTTGAGCACATCAATATGTTCGCTCGTGCGTCAATAAATGTAACTACGGACCACGGTGACATAGGAGATCAAATAATAGATCGTTTTGTTGAAAGAATTTGTTCTTGCAAAATTGGCTAATTAACAATTATTAGAGGCCAGTTTGGGCCCTATATATGAAAACCATTACTAGCTTCTCTAATGGCAATAGAAAGCCATCAAAATAAATCATCGGAAACCATGTCTGGATTCTTTAGATTTAGTTTAAGACTTTCACCAAGTATATATATCACTGTTTGCTTCAGAATCTGTTTGGAGGAGTGATCTCTAGCCAGATCTTTTTTGATATGAACGAATATATACCTGTTGCTGTAAGAAAACGTCATCATTTTATACATCAAACGTGACCATCTCACTCATATAGTCAAGAGAGTACAATATCGAAACAGATCATGTAATCTTGCAACAAAAAGAAAAAAAAAACATAAATGTTGTTATAAAATATATATTATACATGTATGTATGTCATTGTATACATACCAAATTTTATTATATATATATATAATCAGAGTTGAAAATCGAGTAATGAAACCGGGTTGAAACCCGACCTCACCGGAAGCTCACCGGCTCCTCGCCGGAGCTTGGCTGGAATTTTTCATCCTCCCCTCAAACTTCTCCTTCACACTCATTTATTTATAACACGTTATCAGCATGAAAGCCTCTACCCAGTGCATGTTTCAGGCAGAAGCAGAAAAGAGAAAAAACGCTGGAAACGAAGAAGATGAACAGAGTTAAGCCACCCTCCTTGTACTGTTCATCGGCAAGCACCCCAGGCCGCCGTACACGCCACCGCCCCCACCAATGGCTTCTCCGTGCCGTCGCCATCTCGCCGCCGTCTTCCCCGCTCCCTCCTGCCGCCGGACGCGCCGCCAGGAGAGGAAGACCCGACGGCGGCCCGGCATGTGACCCAAACGGGTCTGCCTTCGTCGGATCTACCCCCTGCCCGTGACACAAGCAGCTACCGGACGAGGCGTGGCTCGCCGCGCAACTGTCGCCGCCCTCTCCTCCCTGCAGGTGGTCGCCGCCACTACCAACCTCGACGAGACCAGTTCGCCCGACCGTCGCCACCGCTCCGGCAAACCCAAGGCGAGCAGCTTCAGACCTCGGGTTGAAGATGACCAGGTGCGGTATTCCTGTATGGATGTTTCAGTCGGTGTTACTTCAATTGGTTCTTGATTCTCGATATTTCTTTCTTCTTCTATTTCATTTTTAATCATAGGTGTTTCTATCAAACTATTTGAACAACAGTATTGGACTTATTTTCGATTTTAAAAGACAAGAACTAATGAAAAAGGATGACTATGCTTTTATAATCACCTACGCAGTAGGATATGCACTAAGTAATTCACATCACAGTATACAATTTAAAGAAAGTGAAAAAATAAACATTGAAGATATATTTAAAAGCACTGGAATAAGATTCATCCCAACTAATGGGTGTTGAATGACTGGTGAGCTTACGGTGAGTCTCGGGGAAATTTTCTGCACCGTGAACAGTGATTTTTGGCCGGAATCCGGCGACCGTGAATAGTAATTTTTGCCGGAATCCGGCGAACCCAGAAGTGTTTAACCGGAATCCGACATTTCGGGATTTTCCCGGCAAGCCTGGAAGTATTTGACCGGAATTCAGTGTCTCGGGATTTTTTCCAGCAAGCTCGGAAGGCTATTGTATTTATTTTATTATTTTTTCATTTATATTTAGCTTGGGCTCATATTAGGCCCATTATATTTTAATATTCTGTTCTTTACATTTTAATTGGGTTCATATAAAGCCCATGTATTAATATGATATATTATATATTATTGCTGAAAGATTTATCGAGTAAGCATATTTTATTTTATTTTTTTAATTACGATTGGGCTATTAAAAGGCCCATTGCTTTTAATTTTTTCGGTTATTCAATTCTTCATTGGGCTAATTAACGAAAGGCCCATGTTTATTTCTTTCATTTTCAGTCTTTAATTTTATTTAAATCATGTTATTCAAGACCCTTATAATTTCCAGAAGAAATTTATTATGGGTATCAAATGCGGACAGGAATGTACATGATAATAGTCTGGAAGACTAAATATAAGAGTCCAGCAGACTCAATAAAAAAAAATACAACGAAGACTGGAAGTCTTACCGTTCAAAAGATCCTGAAGATCCTTTAAAGGAAAATCGAAAATAAAAGCTATTACCACCAGAAGATGGAAATTATATAACCACCAGAAGGTGGATAATATCCTTGCTTATCCTGAAGGAAGCAATTTATTTTATATTCAATTTATTTTATGTTCAGTTTAAATTATTACGCATTGCAATTTATTTTATTTACTTTTCAGTACTTTATAATTGTTTCTAGAATAATGCCTCAAGCATTAGTCTTGAAGACAATGCAAAATTGACATCCACAGGGGGAGAATTATATGTGGATGTCAATATAACATATTATGACATCTCGAAATGAGAAAAAGATTAACACGCTCCAGAAGAGCATAAATCCGAATATGTTCCTGAAGAAAGCATGTCTAAATATGATCTAGAAGATCGCATATTTACGCTCTAGAAGAGCACATACTCTTGAAGAGTACAGATACCCCTAGTAATAAAATGAATTATTATGGATCCCGATGAATTGACTCTGATCTATTCCCTGAAGCGAATAAAACAGTATAATTATTTGTGTCTGTGGGCGTAATTGAGATAATAAATGGAAAAGGCTCAAAGCAAACATGCATATTATTATTGCATAAACAGATACATAACTGGAGAACATTCAAAGAAGAATGGTTCTCATACATATGTTTAAACAGTAATCTATATGTTGGGTTCAACATTAACCCTGAAACTCTGAGCCTCACCATTAATGTTGACCCTAACACTGTCGTTCCAGGAGAACCACATACCACCCATGTTGTTTTCCCCAGGTATCTCAAACCGATTCGTTGGAGGAAAACGAAGTGGAATCACACCATGATTCTCTCCTGCTTGCCACAAAGTCTCAGTAATCAGTACCATGTTAGGCTTGTACTGATTCTTCAGATCCCTTAAGGTACGCACAAAGTCTTGAGACCTTCTTGCTACACCCCTGCAATTCCACAGTAAAAGTCGTACCTTAGGCCATGTAGGTGGTAACCCAGCCACCCTTGGGACGCTCCGAGCCATCATGGAAACCTGATAATAACTGCTTTAATTTAAAATTTGACATGAAGGCTCTAGCTGAAAATCCTGCAGTCTATTAGATATGAAAAACATAATAGAATTAGCCGAGCCATAAAAGGAAGCCCTGAGATTGCTTTGGTCCTCTAGGAAGAATGTTTCTTCCATAGGAGTTACAAAGAACCTAGATGAATATAGTTCATTAACAAACACTAAACGAGGAATTCTCGCCAGAACATTCGGTAATTCCTCTTGCTGCTCATTCACCATACTATATGCTAACCTATTTCTTCTTCCTAGAGAGGCACCCTCAACAAAGAAAACAGTAGCTGGGGAAGGCATTTTTCTTGTCTTGTTAATTTTTTTGAGTTTTCTACATCTTCCTATCTCAACCGCCTCCCCTTCTTATAGTGGACCCTTTTTTTGTCTCCGAAAAGATCCAGAAAATTTTTCGGTAATTAAAACTTTGCATTATTTGTCAGTAAACTCCAAAGCTTTTCAATCTTTGAGGTTTTGCTTTTGGAAAAGTTTGCCACTACTTTAATTATTGTCCAATAATTCTGATCTTTTTTGACATGAGTGGAAGAAATAAGCCTAAAATTGGCACATATATAGCTAGCCTGAAGCTAGCAGTTGAGTAATCAAAACTTAACATATCAAGCCAGAAGCTGAAATGCTCTAGCCTGAAGCTAGAAATTTTAAGTGTTTCAATACACAAGTTTATACAGCCTGAAGCTGAGACCAACTTGAAGTTGGTACATGGACTTATTGTTTGGCATGACCGGTTGGGCCATCCCGGTTCAATAATGATGCACGAAAATTATTTGGATCATTCATTGAAAAACCAGAAGTTTTACAATCAATGAATCTCTATGAGTTTGTTTGCTGCAAAAGTTATTATACGGCCTTCCTAAGATGAGAATGGCCTAGTATCACCAACAAGTTTGAGAATAGTTCAGGGACATAAACGCGGACGGATAAATCCGCGGTGTTAACCATCTAGGTAATTTTTACGATGCATCGACTAGATGGTCTATTGTGTAACGCAAGTTGGCATTGTGCGCACTAATTTAATAATTAAGCCACTTGCAAGTATATGTCCCTACTTATGTTACTAGACTATATGTTTAGATAATGTTGGTATATTTCTTCAATGGATAATGTATATCATTGGAAATAAACCCAAACAGATCTGAGGGAACATTGACAATTGATTGCAGGACTATTGATGAAATATTACTGTTTGAGAAAATGGTATTTTATATGCAGCAACACTTGAGTGAATCAAGCCAACATGATGTTAAAAGATCCCCCCCATTTAATTGATTAATAGTCACATACTGAGTATCTTCCATCTTCGGACCATCGGTTGTTCAGTATATAATGCTCCACCACAGTATTATGAAATTGGTCTTTAAAGAAGATTGGGAAACTACGTTGGGTATATATCTCCATAAATTACAAGAGTAATTGAAACCTATGATAGGAGATTGGAAATTTATTTATAGTAAGATTTGCTTATTAATTGATGTTTTACCCAACATCAGGAGGAGAGAATAAGCAACTGGATCAAGAGATAAGAAATTATTGAAATGATTTATCAATATCTAGTTTTTGATCCTCGAATAAATTAGTATGAACCTGAAGTTCAAAAGATGATTCATTTGCAGGAAAATTGATATACAATTGCCAGACATATTTAAATTAAGTGTGACCATATACCAACTGCAAATGCTCCTGTTTAGATTGATGTTCCTGAAGAACAATATAAGTATGCAAATGAATCTATAGATTATACTCGGTTCCAAAAAAAAAAGAAATTCTCGATAGAGAAAAAGGAGCAAAGTGATAAGATGGCCCCAATAAGGAAATAAGGCCTCCAGTAGAGGTTTGAATTAAAAGTCCTCAAGAAGAAGAAAATCCTCCAGAAGAGGTTTTCTGACACAAATTGATAAAGTTCCAGAAGTAACTCACGTACCTGAAATAAATGAGCATGATGAGATCTCAATTACAGTGTCAGAAATAAGATGGAACCGAAGTGAAATAACCGTCAACGGAATACAATTTTTGTTATTTTATATAGCGCTAAATAAAATGAGGATTATGAACCTACATTTGATGAATGTAGGCGCAGTATGATTGGCCAAAAAGAGAGAAACATGATTAAAGGCTGTGTTGGACTCGCTCGAAGCGAGAAATTTCCGGACCTGTAGTCTATACACCAGAAGGAATAAAATTCAACTGGTCATAAAATGGGAATTTGTGCGGAAAAGAATATGAGATATAAAGCACGGTTTATAGCACAAAGTTTTACCCAAACGACCAGGTATTAATTATGATGAGATATGCTCTCCTGTGGTGGATGCAATTACTTTTGTCTGGCAGTATATGAAAAGAATTAAAAATGCATCTAATGAATGCTTTTACAGCCTACTATGGATCCATAAGTTGTGAAATATACATGAAGATCCCTGAAGGATCCAAGTTGCCTGAAGCAACTAATTCCCGGGAAATTACAAAAATTGAACTGAGTTTAAATCATTTTGAGTATGGATAAATCTATGTTGATATCTATATGTTTTGTGATTGGAACTCCTGAAGAAGCTTCCAAATATCGTGCTATTAGATTGGTCTTGGAGTACCCTGTCAAAATGCAATTTACATTGCAAAAAATATAAAGCATGAAGCTTTTGACTTAGGTCTGTTGGCATGATATGAATATACTCTTATCTTTGGGGAATAACAAATATGTAATCCTGTAAACCCGAAAGAGAATAAAGTTGATTTTTGCAGATGTAGATCCCTTATTTAGTCCGCACAAAGCACAGACGGACATCAACTACAACTTTACACATGATATTGTGATATCATCGGGACTACAAAAGCAAGATGGCAAGATAGACGCTCCAACGACAAAATCATGAAGATAATGCTGCCAACTCTGTCCAATTGAAATAATGATGTACCAAAAGTGATCAGACAAAATATATATCACCAGAAGCTGACAAGGACGATTACGACATGAAGCAATCAATGGAGGCCAAAATGAGGGGGGAGTAGAATACGCACTGCACTCTTTTTCCCTTCACCAAGTTTTTATCCCACTGGGTTTTTCTTGGTAAGGTTTTTAATGAGGCAGTATTCCCAAAGCGTATTCTACCCAACAACACAATGACATCCAAGGGAGAGTGTTATAAAACATGTATTATACATGTATGTATGTCATTGTATATATACCAAATACATACCAAACTTTATTATATATATATGTAATCAGAGTTGAAAATCGAGTAATGAAACCGGGTTGAAACCCGACCTCACAGGAAGCTCACCGGCTCCTCGCCGTAGCTTGGCCGAAATTTTTCATTCTCCCCTCAAACTTCTCCTTCACACTCATTTATTTATTCGCATTTATTTATGCGAATAGACAGTGGGGGTTGGCGAAAGTGGGCCTTCTCTTCCCATGTAGTGGGCTTGACAGTGTGATGATGCATAAATGGGCTAGGTTTGATTTTTTTTTTTTTCTAAAACTTGTTAATTTAGGCTCAGAAAGCAGCCCAACATTTCCTTGAGAAAAAAAGTAGATTAACTTTTTAACTATTCACACGTGGGGAGAAGAGATTCGATTAACCTCAACCTGCATAACCCCAAGTCCCAATACAAACCACAAAACCCCAGAAAAAAGCTTCGTTTTAATTTGGCCCCACTGCCGCACGCAATAAATGTTTGGTGGTCACTTCTCTGAAAAAATAAATCAGCATAAGATAAAATCACATCTCTGGCCTCTCTGCTGCTCTTTCTCCCTCGAGTGACTAAATTAAAAGCGTCAACCAAGTGAAAAAAAAAAAGAAAAAGAAAAACTCAGTTCCAGATTTACTTGGAAGAGAACAAGACCAACGGCCATTTTAAGATTGAGACAGAAATAGTAATACTAACAAAGGTGAGGGTCAGCCAAGCCAGATTTAAGGACGGGCAATCAGCTGTCCATGTCACACATTAATCTTCTTCTTAAGTAACTAACAAGAAATCAATTCACCCCCCCAATAACAATTAAAAATCTTAACCAGAAACCACCAAACCAAGAGACAATAATATTTTACAATTGCTAATGCGAAAATCTTGACTGTCACGCTCTATCACTTTCTTTCTCTCTGTTCTTCTCTCTCTATCCCTCCCTCAACAGTAGTTACAGCTCACGAGTAGCAGTGAGTAGGAATCTCCAGTAAGGCAGTAACTCTCTCTCATTCTTCATTTTTGTAAGAACAGTGAAGCTGGGGATATATAGCTAATTTTTGTTTTCTTTGTCTTATTCTTTGTTTTTTTCTTTTTTTTACCGTTTATTTTCATGGAAAAACCAGAAACAGGAAGCTTGTGTTAACTTTCTGACATGTAAGTTTCTTAAGTGGGGTCACTTTGCTTCGGGTGATTGCTACTGCCTCACATTGTCTATCCTTTTCTTTGTTCTTGTTTCAGTTTTTCTCGTTTTGGGTTTATTGATAATAGAGATAAGACCTTTTTTGCATTCTGATATTTAGGGGTTTTATTCGATGAAGATATAGTTGATATCTGGTGGAGTAGCTTCTGATTATCAAGACAACAAAATGAACAAAATGTTTGGGTTCTCTCGTAGACGCATGAAACTTGGCAGGTCTGTCCTTTTTCTTACTTTTGCTTCTTCTTTTTTACTTTTTTGGATCTTAATCATTGCTTTTTCTTTGTTTTAGTTATGTTTAGATGTATCCCCATTTTGTCTCCTCTAATCTAGCAAACTTTGAGACCTAAAGGGAAATGTGATTTCCAATTAGAGCAGTCATTTGCATATGACTACTACTCATCGATTGATTAGTGCATTTGTAGCTTGTTTCTAAATTTGGTTGCTAATTGATCAGAGTGAAGAAGGTACAACTCTCGGATTCAACCCCGGGACTTCGAAGTCCTATTAGGCCCCCGAAACGCACTAATAATGCCAATGTAAGGATCTTGAAATTGAGAATATGTAGTGAACGTTTCTATGTGCAATGTTCTGATCAGTTTAGGTGATCTTATTCTGTAGACTGAAGGTGTTGTACCTAAAACTACCAGTCCTGATGAGCTGGACTGTCAGTGTTCGTCGTCTGCTCCGCCCGAGATTAATAGCTCAACCTCAGGGAATTCTGAGAACTGGATGGTGTTGTCTATTGCTGGGGAGAAACCTACTCCTCGATTCAATGTATGCTTACTTTCTTGTAGGGGTGATGGCTAGTGTATTGTTTTGGTGATTTTTTTTTCTCTTGTTAGCCATTGTTTTGTTGGAATTGAAAGCTTTACTTTTTGCTTGAATAGCATGCAGCAACTGTCATTGGGAACAAGATGATTGTGGTTGGTGGTGAATCTGGAAATGGACTATTGGATGATGTACAGGTAGAGATATTGTTTTGATTGTAATTGTTTTTGATATGGCCCTCTTATCCTTATCTCAAGCCTTCCTTTAAATCACCTAATGCACACTCTTTCTAAGTTTGAACCAGGAAACCTTCTAACCCCAAAGCCTTAAGAAACTGCCACCAGGCGAATGGTCGTTGTCTTCATTGTGCCTTCAGCTTTTTTTTGTCTTGGTTACACTTCCAAAGAGGCTCTTTTTTCCACATATGGAAGAAAAAACTCAAATTAAATCCTCAATGTTTGGCATTGTCACACAAATTTGGTCGTTTCCTAAAGTGTTGGATGTCTAATGATTCATTTGAAGAGTTTTACAAGTCAATAAAGTCAGAAAATGTGCAACAGTAGCTGACTGTTTTCTCTTCTTTTTGCTTGTTTTTTTTCCCTTGTACTTCTGGTAAGGTACTTAACTTTGATCAATTTACGTGGACTACAATTTCATCAAAGCTATACTTGTCACCAAGCAGTCTGCCATTGAAGATCCCTGCATGCAAGGGCCATAGTCTGGTAATGTCATAACTTTTCAATGGCTCTTACCAGAATTTTGTGTTCGATATTTCAAAGCCTTTTGGATGTAAGGTAATCGTAAAAATAAATGGAAAGAGATGAGAGATTGACCATAGTATAATGTATATAATGCAAACTAAATGTGCTCTCTGTTTTTTGTCATCATTGAAATGTCATTCATAATTCTGAACTATTTACCAATGCTTATATGCTAGTGAGGAACTTTAGCTCATTGATACATTGCCATAGTGTCTGAGAGTCCATCGCACTGTTCTGCCTGCATGCGTAGGTTTCCTGGGGGAAGAAGGCACTGCTAATAGGAGGAAAAACAGATCCTGCAACTGATAGAATTTCTGGTAGGACAGCTGCTTTTTTTACACTCATACTGCGGTTTCTTAACTTTTGTCCTGGATATCGACTTACTCCAATCTCTTTCTGGGTTTTGCAGTTTGGTCATTTGACACAGAGACAGAGTGCTGGTCTATTGTGGAAGCAAAGGGAGACATTCCGGTATCAATAACCCTCAACCAATGTCGCTGTTACATTTGTTTTACACTGGCTTATTCTGGACTTGCAATGAAATCTTGAAGTTTTCTACCAATGAAGAAGGCCTTATTGGATTCTTATATATCTTTTAAAGGTTGCTCGCAGTGGTCATACAGTAGTGAGGGCCAGCTCCGTTTTGATATTATTTGGCGGTGAAGATTCCAAGAGGAGGAAACTAAATGACCTGCATATGTTTGATCTAAAGTCCCTGACATGGCTGCCTCTCCATTGCACGTGAGTTCTTTGGATTACTCTGCTGAGATCTACTGTGTAATGGAGATATGTCCTAAAGTTTTCAATGTGTATTACCTTCCGTTTGCAGAGGAACTGGACCATCTGCAAGATCCAACCATGCTGCAGCGCTTTATGATGATAAAACACTTCTTATATTTGGAGGAGCATCCAAGTCCAAGACCTTGAATGACTTATATTCACTTGACTTTGAAACGGTGCTAGTCATGCTTAATATCATTATTTCTATTATTTTTGTTGCCAAACATGAGTTTTATGCACTTACTTTTATATTAAGGTATGTTCTTCTCTTTCTTTTTTTTTTTGGTCAACTTCTGCCAGATGGTGTGGTCAAGAATAAAGATACGAGGTTTCCATCCATCTCCAAGGGCCGGTTGCTGTGGAGTTTTATGTGGAACCAAGTGGTATATAGCCGGGGGTGGAAGCAGGAAAAAGAGTATTCTTCTTAACCAAGACATATTTAAATCACTTTAACCTGTTTGCTTTCTGTCACAATCCGGCCACCAAAAGGATCTGTATTTTCTTAGTATTATATTTCATTGTCTGTTCTCATTTACTGCGGCAATACTCTTGTGTTTGTCTGTCTATAATGTCTTAATGAGCTTGTTGTTGTAAGTCCATAATTATTTTTCTTTTACTCATCACAACTAATCATCAAAAGGGGGAAAAATGATAATGTGGTTAAATGCGGTAAGGTGACTTTCTACTGGAACCATGTCAGGTGAATTCCTATCGTCCTTGTCATATTTAAATTGTGCATGGATCCTATGGGACATGTAGGTAAGGCAAGAAAAGCAATAAGTGGTCCGAGTAAGAAATATTAGGGCTGCAACTGTAAATTCTTGTAACTCATATGACCGTGAACTCCAAATGAAAATTGATTGTCTCAAACGAGCTGTTTCCTGGAGTTTCTGTCAGAATCCAGAGATTGGCAGCTTTGATGCTGATGCCGGGATACAGCATACACTATAAGGACGTCTTGCATTAGTTAACAATATGACATTCATCTAATAGGAATAGTATTCATGAATGCTGACTGTAAATTACCATATTATTAATATAATTGCTTTGTTTTCAGCCAGTGTATTCCCTTACTTAACAAAACAATTTAAGTTGATACCTTATTATTCTCCACATGTTGCTGAAGTCCTTTCTTACTCTTTGTTTCCATATCTACAGGACACTCGGAAACTTTGATCTTTGATGTTTTAAAATTGGAGTGGTCTGTTGCCTTTGCCTCGCCATCATCTTCTATTACAACAAACAAGGTGAGAAAGATTGATTAGCCCTTACCAAGGTGACAAATAATTTTGTTTTTCTTACCATACTGATCCATCTAAGATGTTGCTTTTTTCAGGGATTTAGCCTAGTTCTTGTACAGCACAAGGAAAAGGATTTTCTTGTTGCTTTTGGAGGATCCAGAAAAGAGCTGTCAAATCAGGTTGGACACTGATACCATATAAACAGTGGTTTGGTTTTCCTCAAATGTTAATCTGGCTTTATGGTTTACATAGGTTGAAGTAATAGGCATGGAGAAGAATGAATTATCCTTGGGTCGTCGTCCTGCTCCTGCCAAAGGTCCTGGGAACTCACTGTTTCGCCCTTCATCAACTGCGCTGGCAGCTCAACTTAATAATGGTTCATCCCAGCATGCAGTTGAATCCACTGCAAGACAGAATTTGGCATCAGTAATTGAACATCATGGCTCTGGTAGAAGATCTCTATCAGAGTCCTTGTTTGTTGATCAAAATTCTGTTTCTGGAAATATTTCACTTTGCAAGCAATTCCATGTGGAAGAACACAGCACCACTGTCAGAACGACAAAGAATGTAGAAGATGGAAGATGTTCATCACCGGTAAGTATCCACAGATTAACCATACCGCCCTATCTCTTACTTCGAGGTTATCTATTATAGAAAATCAAGACATTGGAATGATGAATGTTTTCATAGCTACTGATTTGAATATATAGTCAAATTTCAAACCTTGCTAGAGATACAAAGATTTAAATCCTCCATCTTCGAGGTTATCTATTATAGAAAATCAAGACATTGGAATGATGAATGTTTTCATAGCTACTGATTTGAATATATAGTCAAATTTCAAACCTTGCTAGAGATACAAAGATTTAAATCCTCCATCTTCACCTATTTGTGTTAGCTGTTACAGTTTTCTGTGGCAATCCAACATTGAGTTTTAGGACTTTGTCCATCAGACCTTCATATTCTACCAATTAATTGCATGGTTTATGGGCACTACATGATGCAAAATAGAAAATGCACCAAAAATTGTTCAACTTTTCACTAGAATGTTGTCTGAGAATTTTGATTGACACGGATATGAACATAATTTTTGTTAACACAAATGTTATGTTGACCTCAGGCAATGGAACGCCGCATACATCAATGTGATTCATTTTCAGAAGCTAACAGTTCAGTAGCTAAAGTAATTGTAGAAGAGGCTACTTGTGCATCTGATAATGAAAATTCGAGGAATAGCCAAGGAACTGGAAACCTACTCGTTGATAATGAGGACAAAGCATTGCCAGAAACCGATTGCATAGCTGGACTCTCTCATTCGAGTATATATCAACTATATGAAACCAAAATAGCTGCACTAATAAGGAAGAATGCAATTCTCGAAGGACAACTTGGAACTGCATTGGCAAATCAAGAAGCTACTGAGAAAAATTTATCCTCTGTTCTAAAGAGCAGACAAGATATGGAGAAAAAGTTGGCAGACACTGCGAGGGAGATGGAGTTGCTGAAAGAGAAGTTGGCCGGCATAGAACTTGCTCAGGAAGAGGCCAACAGTTTATCCAACATAGTTCATTCTGACAACGTGAGGCTTGAGCATGATGTCGCGTTCTTGAAAGCAATTTTGGATGATACCCAAAAGGTATGCTATATGCAACCATTTTCTGCTTCACTCTGGTTGTTGCCATTTTGACCAATTGGCTATTCATCACAGGAGCTGCATACAACCAGGGGAGTACTTGCAGGGGAAAGGGCAAGAGCTTTCCAACTACAGGTAGTGACCGGAGACCCAACAATTCAGTAAAAGTTATGGCAAAATGAATATATATTCTTCTGAATCGCTATTTTGAGCAATTGTTTGAAGCTGATTTGGTTTCTGGATGGTCTATTAAACTATCTTTTTCTTGGTTGGAGAAATTTTTTCAAATCATTATATCTCTCATGCTAGTAGAAATCCACCACCCCAGAAACCACCTTAGGCTCTTAAACACTGCCATTATCTATTCAAGATCCTCCTAGTACAACTGTGATTTATTTGTCTTTTCTAGCATAACTTCCTGTTGTATTTGCAGGTAGAAGTCTTTCATCTCAAACAAAGGTTGCAATCAATGGAAAGCCGAGCACCTACCCCGAGAAAACCTTTTCATGTCTAGGAAGGAGACAAGATAAAACAAAGGTGGTGACATTTCCAGGCAAGAAGCCAATGTTGTGGGAGGCAGTTGGAGCTGATGATGATGGCCCACACCTAATGGTTCTGTTTGGTACTAGAATATTCATGCAATGGAGAAATGACTTTGTTGCAACATCATCGTGTAAATATGCACTTCAAATGTGGTTAGTTACGATGCTTCACTACAAATGGCGTGCGTTTTATCCTTTGTTAAAAAAAAAGATGCTTCACTATTTAATATGAACTTATTTATTCCAATCTTCAAAAGAAAACAATTGCATTCGACATCAAAGCTGTACAAGGGCATTGTAACAATACATGGTCATGGCAGTACAAAATGTGTGCTAGGAGAATTGGACTAAGCTGAGCACGGAATGCCGATTAGCTAAAATGTGAGTTGGTTTGGAGTTTGCCAAAAATGTCCGGCCAAACTATCAATTTTTCCCCCAAAAGCCTCCAATTGTCCATGCATTTTACCCACCTCACCTTCGGTTTTAAAACAAATCATCCCCTCAACAAAAAAAAAAAAAATCCGTATTTTACCACATGACTGTTGTTTTTTTGTTGAACAAGGATGCACATGATATAAACATACAATATGAATATTTTTTAAAGTGATTATTATTAATATGAAATTATGTAAAGAAATACTAAATTAATTTATTTATCAATAATAAGAAGAAATAGTGAAATATTAACAATTCCTCCCTAAATTATTCATAAATCATAATTAAAATAAGATTATTTATATTTTTATTATTTGTATATATAGTTTGAGTTATAATGCTAACTTAATCGATAATATTTTCTCATCATTACCAATATGATATGAGGCCCAATGTAGTGCACCAATTCCGACTAATAGGCCCAGAGAAATACGAGCTAGAAGAAGAAGCGTCTTTGACCGATCCTAGCAAAATTTTCCCGCCAAAAAAAACCGTTGCCCTAACTGTAACTGTAAAACGGTTCTCGAACTTCGCAATCCATTAGAATTGTATTCTTGGAAATCGTAATTTGTTAAGAGAAACCGTTCCAGCTAATCAAAAAAATTACCAAACTAAGCAAGAACCCTAAATCAAACCTAAACAACAAATTAACACCGAAATAGCGATGGCTAACCGGAATCCTTCCGTCATCATCACCGGAAAGAATACGCAGCAAGCAGAACATGGCGGCGTTACAGTCACTTACAGCATTTTCGCTTGTGGTGAATACCGTCCCCGACGGCCCAACTCTTGACCTAACGGCCATCCGGAGGTCAAGAACACATGCGATAGAGGCTACTGTTACATCCAGCATCGGAGCTGTTGACGTGTAGGTTGATGCTGTATGGAGTTGTTTATGAAAGGTTCCATTCTTGGTGGGATGTATGTTTTCGGGTTTTTGCAAGGTTTTGAAAACCGGACCGGGCATCGAACCGGCGAAGGTAGTAGATCAATATAACCGGGACTAAACCGGGGTAAAACCGGAATTCAACCGGGGTTCAACCGGAATTTCAGCAGACCAGAGATGTGCTAGAAAGGCGGTTGAACCGGGAAAACCGGTCGAACCGGTCCGGTTTTGATAACCTTGGGTTTTTGTAGTCGATACTTTTGAATATTGATTAGGATCGTGAATAATTGGGACTTGGGTCATCACACTAATTACGATAATAGTAATAATTTTTTTAAAAACATTATTCAACATAATAAATAACTATGATTTAGTATAAAATTAAATAGGGCCATGTCTTTTCGCCTTACAATAGAAATGAATACCTTTCTCCTTGGCCACATAATAAATAACTATGATTTACACTAATTTTTTAGTTTTATTCACTTAAAATTTTTGGAAAAAAACAAAAAGCTTTTTTCTTTATGTAATGTCCATCCAATCCAGAGGTTGTCATGCAATGGATGGACATCATCCCCTCCCCTCAGGCCATGCACTTCAAATGTTGTTATTCTGATGCTTCACCATTTTGTTCTTCAGTTTTGAAGAATCAGTGGATATTGGATAGCGTACTGAATGTATATAGCACTGGCACTTAACTGGTTCTTGTCAAATATGAGACTGGTAAAAGGGAATGTTTATCAATTGACTTTCATTTTGATTTAAATTAAGTTTAGATCGCTTGGTTCTTTTATATTAGCAACATCAGAAAGGGGCTCTTCAAGAAAATGAAGTCCAGAGGTACAAATAGATTAAAAATTTACAACTGCATCTTCCTCGTGGGTACTTCCTCTAGAGCTTTTGGAAACATATCTAAACGTTTCAAATTCAACGGAAGGATTTGTTTTTACAAGTTGTGGCCATGTCTATCTGGTGCTGCAAAGAGGAATTTCAACAGCTGCAATTGCAATTCTTTCTTTAAGCGGATTCCGATGCAATTTTATACTATGCATGACATTCCAGATCTTGATACACTCTAATTGGCCCACACCGCTACAAGTTTAGCCTGAATAGTTGAACAGGATCGATTGTGATAACATAACCTAGCAACCAATTCCCTGCATCATCCCCTCTATTCTTTGTAGGCATGCCGATGATTGTCTCCCTCTTCTGGTTAGCATCTGAACATTGCTATTGCCAATCTATCCTTGTAATTTTGTTTCAAGTGGTCATATGGTACTGTATGCTACATTTTCAGAGGCTAGAAATGGTTGTAATTTTGTTTCAAGCGATTGCTATCACATCAAGGTTAATTTTTGGGAATCAAATCTAAATATCTTGAGGAACCTTTTACTAAGGCGCTTTTCTTTACTTTCAGCTTGTAGGTTGTGGCCGCTCTATACATACGCAAACAGTGTGGGATATAATAAGCTTATAGAGAGTCTCGGGAGTACAATTAGGATTAATAGAGAATTTTTAGGGGATACTCTGAGCTTCAAGAACAAAAAATACATGAGGAGGTGCATGACAACGGGGGATATGCTGATTTTGTGCATGGTATTTTCAGCATAATGTGTGTATGGTGCTTCAAATTGTGTGGACTATTCTATCACTACCTTCCATTTTTGTAAAGTAAAAGAGAACCATGTTTTTATGTATAATTGATGCAGGAAGGAAAAAAAATGATAATTCAAATAGGAAGAAAAAAATATTTAGATGAAGATATATGTCACAAGATTTAATTTTGGATGATTTTCTTCCATCCACGCGCTGTTTTTTACACACTGCATTTTAGTCCCGATAATACACAATTGGTCATTCATTTATACATTAACGTATAAATATAATGATTATCTAGTATAATAAATTTAGGAGCAAACATGGTGGTGGATTGACAACCCAACTCCCCATAGTGTCTATTGGGGGTGAGCTTCCACGTATCCATAGAAGTCTAAGGTAAAAAGGCCTTTTTATCCCTAGACTTTGCTCATTTCATCATTGTTGTCTATATTCTTTGAAAATCATCATTGTCCTTCGACAAAAAAAAAAAAGAAAATCATCATTGTTGTCCCTTAAGTTAGGTAAAACCAATGTTATCAAACCCGGACCGGCCTGGACGGTCGAACCCGGTTAATCATCACCCGGCTGGTTCACCGGGTTTTTGATCTCTTTGTTAATTTCCGGTTGAACTGCGATTTGGCCAGTATTTACCCGAGAAAATCGCGACCCGGAGACCCGACCAGTTCAACCTCCGGTCCGGGTTTAATAACATTGGGTAAAACCGGACGTTGTTGTACAATTTACGTGCAATCTCCGGTGTGCCTTGAGGATGGACACATGGCAGTTAGCCCATAGGTGGCTAATTTTTTTAGTTTTTTATTTCCATATTTTATATTCTTTTCATAATAAAAAAAACAGGAAAAAGTCTTTTAACCTTGTATTTCTACTCATTAAAAATACAAACTCTTCACCTACTTAGTTAATAAAAAAAAAACTACTAACCTACTTAAAATTCGAAATATCCGTTAAAGATTAGAAAGAATGCTCACAGATTGATTTTATCATTAAAAAACACAAAATCCTATATTTCTACTTTACTTTCCTTCCAATCTTTTCCATCGGCAGCAATATTAAAAAAAGCAAATAACCCGTAATACATAAGTAAATCCACCAGCAAATTCAAAGCAGTAAGCAGTTCATCAGTTTGTCTGGTACTGCTGTTCTTCTTCGTTAAAACCTAAAACAACATCATGAAACAAAGCTTCCCTGAACAAAAACCTCAAATCTCCGTCATCGAAATCTAAAAAATACGAAACTATACACACCCAAAAGTTCCCCAGACAAATCCCAAGCAAGTTGTTTTGCACCAAATCAAAACCCCAGTTGGTCAAAACCAACCGTTCGAAATTACCCAATTACCAATCTAAAAAACTGAAGCCATAAATCAACACAATTGGTTATTACCATTCAACGGTTCGAGGTAAAAACACAGATCCAAAACAAAAAATCCTCTGCTCCCCAAAAAATTCACAGGTAGTAGTGTGTCCCTTTCCCTCCCAACCCTCTCTCTTTGTTTTAACCCATTTGTGCGTGGAGGTGATAGTGAAGGCGTCGAAGGGCGAGGAGAGGATTGTTGGGTAGGATTATTTGAAAAGGGAGTATCTGAAGGAGTGGGATGCCAAGTATGTGGCCACTTTCAGGTTCTTGGATCAGAGGGTGTTTTCTAAGAGCAATGTAGGGAGGGAGGCGTTGTTGGTGGAGTTGTGTGGGGATGAGTATGTGCAGAGGATGGCATTTTATGATTATTTGTATAAGAGATTGGCTCATGGGAATGCATGGGAGGATGCCAAGATGGTGTTCAATACTGTTGGGAGTTTTTTTGGGAGGAGGGAGATGGATCCTGCATTCAAGATTTAGATGCTTCCCAATCCTTGTTGTTTCTTTTCTGCTCTTCCCGTGAAAGAAAATAATAAATTTTATTTTTTCTTGGAGTTGCCAAATAAATTTCTGAATACAACAAATCAAATATTAAATGTATTCTTTGTACTGGAAAAATTAGAATAAAAAAATAAAAAACCTTATGAAATTGCAAAATTATTAACTAAAAAAGGTTTAGATTAAAAGATAATAAAAAATGGCTTTCTTTGTATAAAGTCTAGAGTTACTACGCTTCAGTTTGCAATTTACAGGTGAGAATTAAGGAGGAGATTGAAGGAGACGTGTTGGTGTGTTGGTCAAGGAGGAAATGATGGAGTGATGATTGAAGTCTAGCCACGCATGCATTCTCTGTTCAGTCAGAAAAGAAAAAAGAAAAAAAATCGTAAAATTTAAGGGAATGGTAAGAATAATAATATAACTTAATGAATAGATTTAGCCTTAGTAGCACAGTTCAATTTGGAGCTAGCTCAACTTGATGTGAAGACCGCGTTCTTACACGGTGACTTGAAGGAGGAAATCTATATGACTCAGCCCGATGGATACAAAGTTGCTGGTAAAGAAAATTGGGTATGCAAACTAGACAAGTCGTTGTACGGTTTGAAGCAATCACCAAGACAGTGGTACAAACGATTTGACAAGTTTATGTTGGGTCAGAAGTACACAAGGAGCAAATACGACCATTGTGTGTATTTGAGAAGACTACAAGATGGGCCCTACATCTATCTACTCTTATGTGTTGATGATATGCTGATAGCAGCAAAGAGCCAAATTGAAATTGACAAGCCGAAGGCTCAGTTGAGTAGAGAGTTTGAGATGAAGGATTTGGGAGAAGCCAAGAAGATTCTCGACATGGAGATAAGTAGAGACAGAGAGGGAGGCAAGCATTGGCTGACACAAAAGGAGTATTTGAAGAAAGTACTACAACGTTTTGGCATGAATGAAGGGTCAAAACCTGTAGGTACTCCGCTTGCTCCTCATTTGAAGCTTAGCAGTCAATTATCTCCGCAGACAGATGAAGAACGAGAGTACATGGAAAAAATCCCTTATGCCAATGTAGTCGGAAGCTTGATGTATGCAATGGTGTGTACGAGACTAGATATTTTACAAGCTGTTAGTGTTGTGAGCAGATACATGCATGATCCTGGCAGAGGTCATTGGCAAGCTGTGAAATGGATTCTTCGGTATATCAAAGATACCGTAGATGTTGGCTTAATGTTTGAGCGGGATGAATCACTTGGTCAAGGAGTTATTGGATATTGTGATTCTGACTATGCTGGAGATTTGGATAAGCGACGATCGATGACGGGCTATTTGTTCACTTTAGCAAAAGCCCCTATTAGTTGGAAGTCCACTTTACAGTCAACAGTGGCTTTGTCTACAACGGAGGCAGAGTATATGGCTATTACAGAAGCTGTGAAGGAGGCAATTTGGCTTCATGGGTTGCTCAAAGACTTAGGGGTTGGTCAGAAACAACTTGTGGTATATTCTGACAGTCAGAGTGCTATTCATTTAGCGAAGAATCAAGTCTTTCATGCACGGACGAAGCACATTGATGTTCGTTATCATTTTGTGAGGGAAATTCTTGAAGAAGAAGAGATACTTCTCCAGAAGATTTTGACTATAGAGAATCCTGCAGATATGATGACCAAGGTGGTGACAAGGGCCAAGTTTAAAAATTATTTAGACTTGGTCAATATCCTGCATATTTGAGTTGGCGCCAGATGGCGCAGGTTGGAAGCACTGTTCTTTGTATGGTTGAGAAGATAGAGGTCTGGTGGGACTACAAAAACACCAAGGTGGAGATTGTTGAATAGTAATGTGGTGTTTTGTATCCCACATCTATTAGAAAGTGGGAGTGAGGGGTTGGAAAAGGCTATAAATAAGACCCCTCACATCCCTTTGGAATCATCCCAAAATTTGAGTACATTGTATCCTAACAATTGTACTAACTCTTCTCCTATTAAAAGAGCAGTGCTCCGGAGACGTAGGCAAAATTGACCGAACTCCGTTATCAATTTTTGATTGTGTTCTTCTTTTATTATTCCACCTTTATTTTCCGCATTTATTTATTTGTTTAGTATTCAACATTGGCCGGCTAAGCCGCCTTATCTCTTTGTTGGCTGGCAAAGCCGCATTGTTCTATTTGTTGGCCGGCTAAGCTGCCTTTGTCGGGTATAGGTTGTGAATTAAAATACTGTACAAGTGAGTCCTGTCTAGAGGCTGGGTTTTAAGTGAACCACTGTTCCTCCAGTTTTTCCTGGAGATTTATCTTGGGATGATAATTCTGTCTAAGGAGATAGGCTAGGCCATCTTTCCTGAGAATTATCGAATCAGTTCAATTCACTAATTGTTTATTGTAGTGGGAAAATTACCCGAGTTTCTCCAACATATTCTACCACAACATGTCAACCGATTGATGATATTTCTACAACCGTTTGAAAAGCAAGGATTGTTTTTTCAACAATAAATTCTCCACCCTAGATCTCTCTGCTCTTTTGGAATAGATATTTTTGCCCATGTCACTAAACATGATTTCCGGGTCTCACTAACTCCACCCCACAAAAAAAATCTCTAAATTCGGACTATCCTCTTCGCAACTGTCACCGGTAAACTAAACATGGAGAGGTAGTACAAAGGTAAAGAAGAAAGGGCAGTCCGGAGTAAAACCAATCTCCCAGCAAAGGAAAGAAACTTTCCTTTTCATGAGTGCAACTTAGTGCGGAACTTAGTAATCATTGGCTCCCAATTTTTGGCAAGGCGCATATTTTCCCCCAACGGCAAACCCAGATATATAAAAGGTAGCTGCTCCATCTTACACAAAAGTCTGCCAGCTAGTAGCTCAACCCCAGATGCAAACAAGTGAATTCCTGCCAAGCCACTTTTATAGAAATTAATACTAAGTCCTAATAAGAGTTCGAAGCACCTCAAGACCCTCTTCAAATTGAGTAGTGACGCATGATCAATCAAGGAAAATAAAGCATATTAGAGCAAAGAGACATGCATATCATGTACATCCACTGGCCGAATCAAGTTTAAGGTAGTGGCCTTTGATAACATGGACGGTAAGCACTCTGCAGCGAACATGAAAAGAAAAAGAGATAACGGATCCTCTTGCATCAATCCTTCTGCATACCAAACTCCGGGGAGGGAGAACCATTGATTAAAACCGAGAGAGAAGAGGATTGGAGACAGGCCCTAATGCAGGAGATCCACCGAGATACCGTGTACATCCACTGGCCGAATCAAGTTTAAGGTAGTTGCCTTGGATAACATGGATGGTAAGCCCTCCGCAACCAACAGGAAAAGAAAAGGAGATAATGGATCCCCTTGCTTCAATCCCTTCTGCATATCAAACTCAAACTCTTGGGAGGGAGAATCATTGATTAAAACCGAGAGAAAAGAGGATTTGAGACAGGCCCTATATCCACCGAATTCCATCTAGTTTTGTACCTATTTACAAATATTGTTGCATACCAAGGGAAGTTTTATTGGGCTGCCAAAACTGATCATATCGTTGTTTATGATCCTTGTGGTGTTGGATCTGATACGATTCTTTGTGATTTTCCTGTGGTTGAAAACTGGGGTACGGATTTATGACTAGCTCGTCTCGGCATCTGCAAGGGGTCCTTGCGGATGATGAGGTTGTGTTGGTTGGCAGCTGTAGGTTCCGAAATGGTGTGTGTGTGTTTTTTTTTTTTTTTTGATGAAAAGAAGTGGTGTGTGCTCGGGAATTGAGAAATGACGTCGAAGAGCATAGCAAAATGGTATGGAGCTTGAAGCACAGCATTCGTTTCGACCAGATGTCCTTCCCAATTTCCTGCATTCAAGAAGCTTCACGCCAATGTCATCATAAGATCAACTTGCTTAGCTTCGACCCGGTTAATGAGGGCATTGTTGTGTATATGGACTTCCGTGATGCATCGTCTCTTGCAACTTAAGGACTCAAATTTTGCAAGTGGTATCACAGGTTCCATCACATCTCAGTCGTTTTCCCTCCTCGATGCATGATGTCGAAAGTAGGGTCTTCCGGCTCGGCCATCCTTCGTGGCCTGCATCAATTTTGTAGGTTACCTAGCTATTTACCTTTGTTTCAGTCATGATAATCAATCCCTCCTTTCAGTTTATTTGATGATCCACCAATTTCAGTTTTTGTTTCCATAAGGAATCTGGACAGTACATTATTATTTGCTTGCTATCAGCCTCCAACCTAATTACTTTTGACATTGTAAGTACTTATCCAAGGTTAGTTAATTTGTTTATCGTATTCTTTTCTCTTTTTATTTTCACTTTCATTGTGTAGCCTAGTATTGTCTTGCTTTGCTTCCAACAGCAGAATATTGGTTGGCGAGCCCGAAAAGGCATCAAACACTAAATCAATGTCGTAAGTGGAGTTAGAGATGAGACAGACCAAAAACCTGATATGTGGATAAACAGTATGGTCTTGGAATTAAAATTTATAATAGCAGATTACAATTGAAACCACAAAATACATACAACACAGTGAATAATACTAGTTACTAGTAGTAATACCTCATCAAACACAACCTTTCCATGCCTCACTCTTTGTAGCAAAATTCTTGATGAAGCAAAACATTTGATAGCCAAGAGCTCTTCCATATCTTAAAAATCAATCAAAGCTCTAATAACGCCACCTGAATTGCTGGTTCTCTTTCCGATGAATTGTGTAAATTTCCCCCACTGAGTGCTAGGAGTGAAAACAGCAATTTCACTAATTGTTCACAAGCTGAGATGCATGTTTCATGATTAGAGATAATTTTCATGTTTCCCTGATTACAAAAGCTCTGTCTCTTCTTGGTCTCCATCAGCATCCTCTACCTCATTTTCTTCATCCTCCTCAGGGGCATCAGGATCCACTCCCTACCAGCAGGTTAAAAATTTTGGTCCGCATAAAGCAATTAGTCTACAGCGATTGCATCACTGTATATGGGACAAAATGCATGCCAGAGAAACCCTTGATAGATTCCAAAATCCGCCACACAGTTTATACACTTTTTGAGGCAACTGAAACTCAAAAACAGACCTTCATTTGTTTCTCTAAGCGTTCTAGGCTTCTAGCCCCTTTTTGGCAGCTTCATTTTGTGAGTTTATTCTGCAATTCAAAGGTAAAATGTGTAATTGGCAGCTGTTAACAGCAATCACACTGCCCTTCAGTGCATCTCACTAATCAGTTTAATTCATTTAATGGGCACAAAGGAGCATTTTTAATCAAAGTAACCTCAACGCAGCCTGATAATGTGACAAAGCTTCTTGCACCATATTTGTTGCTGCAAATACTTGAGCTAGCTTGACATGAAGAGAGTCATCGCTCAATCCTTAAGATAGAGAAACTGCATCTCCATTTCGGCCCTCAATGACATGGAGCTCAGCCAAAGCTAAAGCAGCACCAAGATAACCAGGTTCCAGTCTCAGTGCTGACTCGTAAAACTTCTTTGCCTGTTCCAGACGAAATTAGATTCAAATCTCCACGGAGTAACTTACATTTATAAACCTACTCAAAGTTGAAAAATGGCCTGTAGTGGGTTTACCTTCTCTCTGCCGCCAGAATTACTAGCATGCACGTCCCCGAGCTTTTGCTGATTGGGGCATAGCCTTCATTGCCTCCCTTGAAGCATGCAGAGCCTCTTTGAATTTCGAGAATGCCAAGTAAGAATGAACTAGACCTGAAGAACATAGTTGCGGGAAAAAAAAAATTGAGTCAGAGAATGAAGGCTACACTTAAAATCATAATTCAGGCCATGTATTCCTTGAAGGTACCATCCAAGGAAAACATGTTTTTTTTCCTAGTCGTAGTTCCTACAACATTTGCATCCAGGAGAAAAGGTTTATCATACAACTGTACTATTAGTGTTTGATGTCATGCCATATTCAAGTATTACCCCTTGATATGAAGGAAGATCAGGTCTCAATTCTTGAGCTACCCTGAAAGCAACTACAGCTAGTTCAGGTCGCTTCGTTGACAACAGTAGATTACCCTGAAACCAGGCAAACAAAAAACAGGAATAAAAAATTTGAACATTTGGTAAAGCGTTCAATATCTAGCAATTATTCTCTGTACAAAACTGTCAACCAAAATAATCACTGGTACATCAAGCATAACTAGCTTTTTTCACCTTCAATATGTAACCTGGTATGTGTCTCTCATCAACACGAATGCTCTGTGCAAAGAACAGCAGCTTTAAGAGAATTATACAAATCTGAAACAAAAGGATTCATATTCCTAGAAAGAGAAAAAAATATACCTTATCAGCGAAAGATAATGCTTCTCTCACATCTTTCCTTTCCGCCAGGACAGACAGAGCCACATAAACTTCTGGCCTTGCAGAATCAATATTCTGCAAATCATGCGCTAACTTATTCAGCTTCGAGTTTATCTTTTTTCGGAATTGATTTAGAAAAAAAATCAATTTTCAATTGAGCATTGCATACTCGTGCATATAAGTTACAACATAAAGATCAAGTGATCGAACCTGCAAGGACAATAAAACCAGACAATTTTCCGTGGACGTGTACTTTTACCAAAATCATATCAATTTGGCAAACACTTACTATAATACCTTCTCAAAATTCATTATGGCTTCATCATTCTTTCCGATAATTGCTTCAACCTTGAGACATTGGATAGCATATTAAGCACACAAACATGCAGCAGAGAAATGTCCTAACCAACTTGAATGCATTATAGTACGTATGTCTAACTTTTGCAATTTCGAGCAATATGTGTACATTATTTGGAAAGAACCACCTACCAGCACAAGAGATAATGAGAGGGAATACTGAAGAAGACCAATTAGGTATCACTCCATCAGTCAGGTTGATAGGGCAACTAAAATATGACGATCCACTTCCAAGGAAAATACGTCTTTGGACGGCACATCCGAAAGAGAAAGTAATCAAGATGCCTAACATATTGAGGCTGCCACAAAAACTTCCTTTTTCATGACGCGCATAACTGATTATAAGATAACCAGTTAATAAGAACTGATAAAGTAAAGCCGCCCATACTTACTCTATTCTTTCCAACAATTTTCTTAAAGATTCAACTGAAGTCATAATACAAGAAAAACAAACAAACGTAGTTGAGAGATGAAGAGACAATAGAATTTGCATGTTGGAGAGAGCCAACAGCATATGCATATTGATTTCTAAAAATGCACACAATATGCTCCTTTACAAGTGGAAGTACCTCTATAATCATTTGCAGCAATAGCACACTGCGCCTCGACATAGCGCTGCACAATAGTAACAGTGAAACAACTAGTAACCATGTATAGAGACAATTTTTTTTTTTTTTTGAGGAATAAGTAAAGAGACCATGAGATAACAGAAACGCAACTCAACCAAAACAGTCCAAACGAAAAAGTAAAAAAAAAAAAATCTCTGAGGTGAACTCATCTTTACTTACCTGCAGCCAACGATTTGAGTCAGTATGTTGCTTTCAGAATATCAACATAAACAACTTCGCACACATAGGCGAGCCAGATCACAGAACCGCAATCCAAAATCACAAACCTTAAACATTGTTTGTAACAAGCAACCGCAAAGCGATTATGATTGCGGATATGACCCAACCCGAGAGAATCTTGATTTGCGCCGTAACCGAATCTTGATTCTTGAATCCATCAGTCAACTCGCTCTTCCCGCTCTTCCTCCCTATATAAGAGAAAGCCATTTGACCTCCACAGTAAACCCAAGCAATTCCCTCCCCCCAAACAGAAACGAAAATGAACAACCACCCCCACCCCCTGATCCCTCTTTCCCAAGCCGCCACCCTCCATGAGGTGTTGCCCAATCCCAACCCCGAAAGAACCCGACACTTCACCGTCAACCTTACTCTAAATCCGCCGCCTGGCAGCCAGTCGGCCATCATCCTCGGCAACGCCAACGGTGGCCCTACCATTCAGTCTTTCTTCGCCACCCTCACTTCCGATTCGGAGATCGTCAGGCAATGGATGGACAGCACCCTCTCCCGCCCAACGAATGCGATACCCCTTCAACAAGGGGTCCTTATCGCGGGCCTTTCCCTCCAGAGGCTGCTCGTCCCCTCCAAACACCAACCAGACGAGCCGGATCCTCCTCAGGCGATGTTGTTTCAACTCTTTGTAGGAGCTCGGTGCCTAATCTGGTGTATCCACGGCGGCGGCGTCGCTCCACCAAATCTTCGCAATTTCCTCCTCGACGGGAGGGTCACTTTCGTGGGCAAGTTCGACTACGACGTCAACAGCATTCTTGGGGGCGTGTTGCTGTTGGCGAGGAGGGTGCTTGATATTCGTCTTCTTGCAGCAAACCGGAGGAGTCTTGGACGCCTGGAGACCGGTGATGATTTGGCAGCGTCCCTTTTGGGAATACATGGTTTTCCCGGCGGCCACGACTGGGCCCAGCAACTGGGCATGGCTCAGATCGAGGAGGCTTGCCTCCAGGTTTCTTTAAATTATAATCTTGGACTCGTCTTGGGTGCAGCGGTCTGGCAGCTACCAATTAGCACCGTGCTCCCTGCTTGTCGTCGCCGGAACGAAGACCGGAACCAACCTGAAGAACCCGGTCCCGCTAAAAAGATCCAACTCTCCGGCGATCAGCAGCCGCCTCGCCAAACCACCGACGGCCCTCTCGCCGCTGTCCAAGGAGGTTACAACTCTTTCTGTCGGAATATTACAATCGGCCTCAACCCGGAGGGAGGCAGCCCGGCGGCGAAAATTCTCAATCAACCGGGCGGCGGCCCCACGCAGCTTGTAGTCGAAACATGGGTTACGTCCAAGGCGGAGGCCGCGGCGCGGTGGGTCAATCAAGTCATTTTATCGCCGGAAAACCGCGGATTCTTGCAAGAAAGAAGGCTGGTTGTCGCACTCGGGGTCCACAGACACCCGCCACCCTCCGACCACCTCCCTGTCGTCGAGCCACCAGAGGTTCTACAGTTGTGCGTCGGGTGTTCCTGCCTTATATGGCAACTCGGTGACGGCGCCGTCCTCCCACCTGCTATCCGCAACTTTCTTGGAGACGACAGGGTCACCATAGCCGGAATCTGGGATTATAACGTGGAGGCGGTTCTTCAGAGGCTTCACTTGGCCCCGGTGAGGCCCGTGGTCGACATTCGAATCCTTGCAGCCATTCGCTGGCAAAGTGGCCTCATCGTGCGGAGGTGGACTCTAGCAGAGAGGATATTGGGTATTGAAGGATTCTCCGGTGACGACGAGCTTGATGCGAGCGTTTGGCCCCGTACCCACGGCGACCTTAGTCCTCAGCAGGTCCTCTATGCAGCGGCGGATGTTTCTCTGATTCAAACCATGGCGGTAGCACTGGATGCTGCATCCTGGAACCCACTCAATTGAGCTGTACTGGTCACTTCACTTCTCCCGTGGGTTCTCCTTCCACAAGTTTTTTTCTTTTTCTTTTCTTTTCAATTCAGTCCAGTGATGAGTGTTGATATTGGCGTGGTGGATCGATGACTGCAATAAATTCTGCCACCCAAGTATGGGATAGACCCAGCAATCTGTATAGTCGATCTTCATTCTTGTTATCTGCCTAATTGATTGGCAAGGCACTCTGTAGCCGTAGGCGCATCTGTTACAATCAATGATATTCTGCTCCTTTCTTTTTTGTCAGTGATTCAATGATATTCTACGTATATATTGTCTGTCAAATGAAATAGTTTTAATACTCAGGAGTGATCTTCTCTTAGTATGTATGGTGCCTAGTAGATGGAGGCGTTGTTAGTTGGATGATGGATAGGGTGAGTCAGAGAATCGTCAAATTGCAGCAGATAAAGGAAAAAAATTGAGATGCCGCGTGTTCAGGGAAATGGAGGGAAACCAATCGATTACGCGCGCCTCACTTAAAATTAATATGGGACCCAATATATGTAGCTTTTCCGTTTTCGCTCCTTTCCACAGAATTCAAATGGCGTGAATAAGCCTCGTGGAATTCCCGTCGCCAGTGCCGGATTCAGAACTGAGCTTTACGGCCCGTAAGATGAATTGGGCCTAAGGAGTGGTATTTGGATAAGTTACCCACTCAAGGTCAAGGATAGCAGATCTTGGATAAGTTACCCAGACCTCCTAAACCCATCCTCTTTAAAAACTAGGGATGAGTTGGACTTTGATGTAGGACTGAAAAGGGAAACGGCACAATATTATTTACTTTTGTTTTTTCCCTTTTACAGAGAAGGATAGCCTGAATTTATTCAGTGTCAGTTGGACTCTTTATGATAGATAGTCGAAACATAAATGAAGTGGTATTGCAGATCCACAACGAGATTTCTCATGGTTTTATAACCAAACCTATCGCAAACCTAACCTTTTTTTTTTTTAATGGATCAAATTACAATCTTTCATAAATTTTTCTTATAATTCAAGTCCAATAGGCTTCTATAAAAATTAAACCAAATCTAAACCCAAATTTTTTTTCTAAAGTTCAAGCTTCAAGCTGATCACTCACTTAAAGCTTCGCATACTTTGATGTCTCACTTAAGGAACACAATAGAGTAAGGTTTTGCAAAGTGTTAAAGTTTACTCTTGGCTTCTTTGTCTTTTTAGTTTTCAGGAAAGTTTGCACCACATACATATATCACAGAATGCTAATTGAACCTCAACCAAACTAAACCAACCTTTATTGACATATTTTAAATAATAGAGGATTCTTTAAACATATAATTCAACCATCAATAGATTTACTGCTTTTCCTGGAAAAAAAAAAACAAAAAAACCAACAGGACTAATACTTATCTCAATCTAACTAATGGTATAGAAAAATTTTATAATGGGTACTACTCCGGATCGTTATGCCATCTCATTAAATTTGGTCCATTAACTTCCAAAAAAAAAAATGGTTCATCAAATCTACTATCTTCCATAATTGGGCCTCGGAAATTGGATAAGAAGACTAGTCAGCCCAACAGTCGCCATTGTCTCGGTAGACCGGAAATAACCAGGACTTGAACACATGACAACATTCTGATCAAAAAAAGAACACGTGACAACATTATTGTCAATTCTGATAAATTCATTAATGTGAGCGACTGTTTTGGATGATTCCATCTCATGCATGCATTTGTTAGAAAATAAATAAACATGAGCCTTTTGAACTGTGAAGTCGAAATTGCCATATATTATTGCGGGCCCATTTGATTTTTCAGCTATGTTTTACCACGATTGACCGTGAGGATTGAGTTTCATACTTATATATATATTGCGAGTAGTGCACTCTAAAAGGAGGGCAAAAAAACACAATGTTGTTGGGTACATTTCAGCCTTTGAAAATCTAATTTCAAAAAAATTATAATATGCACTCCTTAATTATAAGGGAATTAATTTCAGGTCAAATAAAAGAATAGGGGTTGTTGCCGCTAGCTACTCTAACAATCCATAATTCCATATCGCCTCCTACATTAAAGTTTTCACAACCTTTCTCAAAAAAATCGACAAAAAGAAAAACAACCTTTCTCAAAAAGGAAAAGAGAAAAACAGTTTTCACAACCTTAACAAGATCAGGGCCTCGACTACACCATCGACAAGGCCTTGCCACCTACAATGGCTTGGTAGAGCTTAAGTCCATTCTCTTAGAGGGCTAGATGGCCGACAATGGATTGGGCTCCTCTCCAGTTGGGGGTAACAGATCCTGTTAAGTCAATCTGAGTCATTAGATTAAATCTAATGACTCAGATTGCTGTTACCCCCAACTGGAGAGGAGCCGACAATATATCGTCTTAGTGGCCAGCTTATAACCACCCACAATGGAGATTAGTGCTGCAATAAAGTCCTTCAATTTGGCACCAAGATCTTCATCACCACGATAGTCGATTGGGTGATTTCTTCAAGTTCCTGTCCAAAATTTTTCCCAATTGCAAAGCCGTCCTTGCCTCCTTGGTGATGCAGTGAACTTGGCGTTGGGCGTTGTGGAAAAGTACTTTACCTTCCCCATCTCAAAACATTCCATAACCATGGGAATTCGATCTTACGGTTTGTGAAAAGATATCTCCCATTATTTAGAACAGTTATTGTGTTTACCTTTTTTGCCACGTGTCAGTTCGTGTTTTACTCTAATTATTGTATGTTGGATGGGGATAACTGGAAGTCTAGTCCTTTCGGTGGTATGCTTTATTAGTTTATTTTTTTATTCATTAAGCTTATGACACATGTCATCGCTCATGGGTGAATCACGCATAAACTTCATAGCAGATTAACAGGTATTCATGGGCCAAAATCATATTACAGTGGCAGGTTACTCTAAACATGTGATTAATGATTTAATCAGTATTTATTTGAGATTTATCTTGTTTAGATTGTGATGTGATTTTGATAATTAATAAATATATTACTTTAAGTATTCTATATTGAATGAAAGTTGGTCAAGATGATTTGGTTTGACTTAATGACTAAATGTTGGGAAATTTTGATTTTTGTTGGTTGCCAATTGCCATTCAGAAACATCTCTGTCTATTTTTTTTGGTTGGTGCAACTTTTTAACAGCTAACTCAATAACCTATTAAGTCTTATTTTTTTGTTTTCAAATTTCAGTTCAGATAAATGGAAAAAAATATTTTAAAAAATAAGTTAACCAATCTAGAGGCTCAATTTTTTTCCCCTTTCCAACTTTTTTCCCTTTTAAAACGTTTTAAGTTTTTAGTTCTTTAATTTTTCTATTCTTTTAGTTGTGAATTTCAATTCTCATAAATATAAAAACTATTTTTTAAAATAAATTAACCAATTCCAAGGCCCATTTTTTTTCTTTCCAACTACTTTCCTTTTTAAACTTTTAATTTTTTTGGTTCTTAACTTTTTCCATTTTTTAGTTTTCAATTTCAATTCCAATAAATGGAAAATTTTTTAAAAAGTATTTTAACCAATTCCAAGAACCAAAAATTTTCATTCTAACTATTTATTTTTCTAGCTATTTTAACTTTTTAGTTCTAAAAAAATTAAAATTGAATTTTGTTAAATGAAATTTTAAAAAATATATAAATTAAACGATTTAAAGTGACTTGTAATTCTGGGTAAAAAGCAACATAATACCCAATTTTTACAAAGTTGACATCTTTAGTGAAATTGAAAGATTCGGGACAACAATGATCAAATCACCTAAGTTAAGGAATATAAATTGGCTTGTAATGTAACAGCCCGGGTAAAAATTTTGGATTTTTACCGGACTGTAAAATTCTATTTACCGTGATTTACTGTTGAATTAACCTTGGGTAATTAATTCAAGGTAAACCGGGAGTCGTTTTTTTTTTTTTTTTTTTCAAAACCGAGAGTTTTCCCGCGCTCGGGAGCATCTTCCTAACTAACCGAGCCACGGTTTTCAGTTCCGAGAGCTGGACGACGTTCAGGAGGATTAATCGGATTTTCCGAGCCCAAGTCATATTTTTGGACTCGGGACGGGATTTGTCGGAAGACGGGAGTATTCCTGCGTCTACGAGATTCCGACGCGAGAATCCGGACCGGCCATATGAGGCTTGCCCCGAGCCACTCTTCTTCCTTCTCTTTCCTTCCTCTTCCTCTTTTCCGGCAACGTTTCTTCTCTTTTCCGGTTTTCCCCGGTCACGCGGGTCCCACTTCTCCTCTTTCTTTCTTTCTTTTCCTTCTTTCTCCTCCTTTTCCTTCTTCCTTTTTCTTTCCTTCCACTACTTTCTTCTCCACTCACCCACCGGCCACGCCCACCTTCTCCACCTTCTTCTTTTTTATTTTATCTTTTCTCCCACTCACCTCCATCATCTCCACTAACTCTTTTTTTTTCTTTTCTTCTTAATTTTTCTTCTCCTTTAATTTCTCCTCCACCGATTCCTTCCCCTCACGC